>JAJIYU010000503.1:0-50840 GCA_030144865.1 Tinospora cordifolia
CCCACCATTTGCACCCAAAATTTCTTAAAATCCTTGAAATTAATTTATTTGACTTATTTTATTTATTTTCCTCAAATTAATTATTATTTGACAAAATTTTGGGGTATTACATTTTGCATGATGACTGCGGTCACCTGGATATGGACCGCGGTCACCAGAATGGTGATCTTTTGCCTTTGTTTTCTAGGTTTACATGCAATGACCGCGGTCCTAATAGACCCACCGCAGTCACCAGAATGTAATTTCTGATATTCGGTGTTTTTCTTCGCCATTTCTTATGTTTCTCGGATTTGCATCACTCTTACACTTATTTAGACTTATGATACATGATTGTCTTGTCGTTTTGGCCGTTTTGATTCTTTTCTTGAGTTTGTTATTCCACTTTTGTTGTTCACTAGTGACGTGGACGTCTCACAGACTTCCGGGGTATTACACGGTGAAAAAAGGACCTGGAAAATGAGGGAAACAATTTTTAGATTTCTGATGTTGGTTTGGAGGTAGCAATCGAAGAGGAAAAAAATTATTATCAAAAACCAGCTACTGTCGAAGGATGAAGAAGAAAAAGGACTGAATCTAAGGAAGAAGAAAGAAAAAAATTTGAAAATAGGATTTGAGATTTTGGGTTGGTGTTCGTGAATTTGAAGATGAAAATGAGCAAGATTGAAGAAGAAGAGAAAATAGAAAATCAGGTGGGTTGCTACGCAATTGTTTCTTTGGACGATTAAAATAGGGGATTTGGATTTGGGGGTCTCGATTTGGATAGAGATGAAGAAAAGGCTATTGGCTATGATGAATCAAAACAGAGGAACAGAGCTGGTGGTGTGTGCTAAAACGAAGAAGGAGTTGTCATGTTTAAACGAAGAAGAAGTGGCTGTGATGTGTGTGCTGTAGCTGTCGAATGGAGATTGAAAAACCAACAGTTGGTTGGGTTGCTCATGCGATGAATAGCAAAAAAATAGAGGAAAAAGAAAAATGCAAATTGTGAGCTAGATTTTCTACTGCTAGCCATGGTGCTTGATTGATGAACAAGAAGAGAAAAAAAATGAAGAAAGTTGCAGCTGCTGGCCGTGAAGAATGGAAAAACAGAGATCTTTGGGTTGGCCTGCTGGTTGTGCATGATGTGTTCTCAGATTTGGGGCAGATTGTTATGTGTTGTATTTTTTTATTTGGGTTTGATATTTGGGGTTGTGACTGGTGGTGATGATGAAGAATGTGGATGCCAACTGTGTGTTTGATTGTTGTTGTTGTTAATCGTGATTGAAGAAGATGAAGAACGATGAAGTGTGTTTTATGAGTTAGGGCTTGAATGTGATTGTGTTTGGTTTGTCAATTGTTGGCCATGATTCAAGATGAGGAATGAATAACCAAAGCTGAAATTTATGTTGATGTGTTGGTTGTGAATCATGTACAAATGAAGGAGATGTATGTTTGCTGGATTTTGGTTCATGATTGAGAGGAAGAAGGATGCTGAAAATGAAGAACGACAGCCATGAGTGCTAGATTTTGGTGCAGCAACGTACATCTCGCTGCTGGTGCGTTCTAGAGATGGAGATGAAGAAGATGAACATGATTTGGTTTGTGTTGGATTTTGATTTTTCTTGTGGTTGCTGGCTATGATACAAAGAAAGGAAAAAACTTGATTTTGTTGGGCATAAATCCATGAAAAAGAAGATGAATAGTGTTTGGTGCAAAAATTTAGGCGTGATTTTAGATCTGAAGAAAAAAAATTCAGATCTTGTTTGTGGGTGTTACTATGACATACACGCGAAGCAGCTGATGCATTCCGGAGTGAAAGAAAATCTTCAACAAAGGAATTTTCGTCATTGACATCATTCGCACAATGAAGAATGATCTGAAAGGTATAATATCTTTAAGTTTTAAATTTAAATTCTAGATATTTGTAAATTTTATTTCTCTTTGTGTAATACCCTAAATTATCTGTGCTCAATTAAATGAAATTTATCATTTATTTAGTGAAATTTGGGTGCAAAATGAAACCAAGCTCATTTTGGGGCTAAATTGAGTATGTTTCCAAAACACTCATTTAGTGCCCCTTAGGGACCTAAAACAACTTGAAATGAAGTAAGGTGACATGAACCAACTAAAGGGACAACATATCAAAAAATTAGAACAATTGGTCGAGATTAAGATTTTCATTTGCCAAATGCCCTTCAGGTCATCCAAATTAGAAAGAATTGTCATTTAGGATACTTTGGGAGATCGAAATGACTCGAAACGAAATAAAATGACATGAATTAACAAAATGAATGATATATCCAAAAATCAGAAAAATTGACTAAGATTTGGATTTTCATTTGCCTAGTGACCTCAGTAAGTCTTAAATAAGGAAAGTTTTCAAGGAAAAATTACTTTGGGCCAAACCATATCTTAAAATGTGCATTAAGTTCATGTGATTCCAAAACTATAGGTTATAAATCATAATTCCATGTATAAAAGGAGATATTAATTTTTATTTAATTTTTGTGAACCCATAAAGTCATGGCCACCCCTAACATGTGTAAGTCACATGGGTGGAACACCATGATCATGTGCACCCTACCTTATGCTAAGCTCCATGGGACGTGTCCATTATTTGAAACTATGAACAATGATCTCATGTGCCATGTAAAGATCAAGTATGCCCACACCTATAGAAACCATGAAGAATGATTTCATGTGCTAAGATAAATGATCATGTATAATAAGGTTACATATAAAATGTCCCATAAGTGTGTGTGTGGGCACACTTGTGACAAAACCAAGATAAAAGTTTAAATGAGAGTGGCCGATTTAAAGAGATATAGAAAAATTCCTTCACCTAGAAAAAATTAGAAAATAGAAACTTATCTCATGCTCACATGTGGAGCTAAAAAGGAAGAAAATCCAAGGGAAATAAGAAATATTCCAAAGCTTTGTTTTTGTGTGCCCATATTAGAAACTTATTTAATTTTATGAATCACAACACATTAGAATGTTTCCCTACTAATAGAGGATGTCTAAGAGAGGTTAGAATGTATTCTAAACCTTTAATTGTGTTCATACGCATAAAAAAACAAATAAGGTTTAAAGATTTTGCTCACACTTGGATTAGAAACCTTAGTGGTTCTACTTGCCAACCATGAACACACTTTTCTTTCTCACCCAAACCATCCCCTTATGAGTTTGGAAACATGCCCAAACATGGTAAGCTGCCCTATATGCCCTCCTTGTGCTCATGAACACCTATAAATACCCCCTCTTGCTCACATTCATCTCATTCCAAAGAAAAGAGTTGACACTTTCGTCTTTGTTTGTTCTTGCCTTCTTCTTGGCACCTCTTCTTACTGTCTTTTCTTTCTTGTATGAGAAGTTCTTATTTTAGTGTTTTAGAGAGTTGTTGAAGTGCTTTTGTTAGTGATTAAAAGTTCTAAAAGTGGTGGATAAGGGGAACCTCTGCCAGATTATACAAAGAAACTGGAATTAAGGTGGAGGAGATTTCTTAAACTTCTACTTTGCTATTTTAAATTTCTAGCATGTTCATGCTTATTTAAATTCTAATTTTTAGCATTTTTTATTTTAGTTTCAGCATGTTTAATCATATTTTAATTTTAGTTAGCATGTTTATATGTTTTAATCACTCATGAGAGCATGTCATCCTTAGAATCCATGTTTAGGATTTAATTCAATGTTTCAAGCATGCGATGTTATGTTTTCATGCTTTCTAGGTTGTTTAAAATTCTGATATTTATATTTTGTATTTCTTTTATGATTATATGATTCTTACATATAAGAAATTGAAGATAAGAACCACGTACTGTCATAGTAACCCGTATGGGTGCTATCGGTGTTCTTAACACATGCTTGGAGTGTGTGGTTGCGGGGCACAACTACGGGATACTTGGTATGTGGCATCCAATGAAAAGTGACAAAGAAATGTCTTTTCACCCTAAAGAGGGGTATCTAAATTAAGAACATTGAGGGAGTAGAACCCTTTTAGTCTTAATGTCAACTACAACCAAAAAGTTGTTTGAATCACTTAATGCATGAAAGTGTTTGAATTTGGATGTGCTATTAATTTGAAATAGTAACTTAATTGTTTAATGAATAATCCACTAGGCTATATACTCACCCCTTCCTTTCATTTTTCAAGAAATTGACTTGAATCATGAAGGCCATGGATATTAGATTATTTTTAAGTTTTGAAACTTCTATTTTAAGGGCATGTTGCCCAAATTTTGAATTTAAGACTTCTGCTGAATTTTATTTAAGTTTTGAAAGTTATGTACTCAAGTTTTGATTTTGAAAGTTATGTACTCAAGTTTTGATTTAAGAATGTAACTTTCTTTGCTTTATTTGAATAAATAAAGAGTTTAAAATATTCCTTTATCTAATTGTATAGCCTTATTGAATTGAAATTTAATACATTGTGATGTATCCATAAACGTTTTCAATAAGTGTTTAAATAAAGGAATTGAGATGCAATTGTGTACTTGTAAATATAACATAGGACCCAACCCGCCTTGTGGTTGAGCTTAAACCTATTTCTAGGGGGTTGGGGTGTTACACTTTGATTTTAGATACGCAAAATGAAAAATTGAAAATTTGAACCTTCAGTAATTAAACATATGGAAATTGAAGCCTTATTAAATATTTTTATGCTAGAATTATTATTTTGATTCATGCGAGTTTTTGAATAGATATTAGAATATGAATATCAAAGTTTATCAAAGTTTAGGAAATTTGGAGATTAGAAATTAAAACTTTTTTTGGAAGTTGGATGCAAATAATAAATATCAAAATTCTTTTTATTCAAATAGAAATTAATTAAATCATTTAGGTAAAAAGCCTTGAGATGAAATTATTTTATTTTGAGATTTAGAATCTAAGAATTTGTGATGGAAAAATATAATTTGGAAATGAATAAACTTTCATGAACTGAATAAATTATTTTAAAAGATGTAATTTAGGAATTTTCATATGATGAATTAGTAACTTGTGACTTGATTCAAATTAGAAATACAACTTTTTATTTAAGTGAAATGAAATTTATTTAATCTAAGTGAATTATTTTAGAACCCAAATTCAAGTCTTAAAGTTTTTTAAATTAATTAATTGTTTAGAACTAAATAAATTATTTAGAAATTAATGAATTGTAGAAACTTGAAAATCAATTATGAGAGTTTTATTTTCAGATTAAAAGTTTAAATTAGTATAAGTATTATTTTTATAAAATATGAGCTTAGAAATTAATTATTAAAGTTTTAACGACAGAATACGAAATTTCAATAACATAGAAATCGTTTTAGTTTAATTATATGAAATTTTAGAATTTAGGAATAACCCAGAATTAGTTGAAATTAATATTTAGACTTTATAGTCAATTTAGAAGTTAATCAAGCTTAAGAATATTTTTGGATGAAATTAAATATGAGTTAGGAACTTAGAAAAGTTTTGTTGATTGTTAAATTTCAGATTTTACAAAGTTTAGAGTTTTGAGTATCTCGACGAAAAGCAAGGTGGCCCTGAAGATCTGTGGAATCAAGTAGGCATGATTTCCTTACTCATACGTATTATATAGATTTAAAATTCAAAGTATTTGTTTGAATAGTTCTAGGTTATTAGAATTTTATTAGGAAATTGATTAAAATTATTTTGTATGCGTGAATGATGTGTGATGAATGATTATTTAATTATTACATGCATGAATAGAAAACACATGCACTTAGATTTCATCATTTATTCATGTAAACTGCCATTTTCAATAACATGCATTATTTAATTAATTTTCTATTGTATTGTGTGATCCTTGGTGTGGTTGAATTTGATTGTAAAACTAAAATAAGACGAAGAATTATTAAGAATCCACGTACCAATGCGATCAACGAGCCTGAAGCAGATCGAGGTGGTATCTCCTAGGGACCACTGCATGAGATCGCCAAGCTATAAGGCAGATCGTAGGTATTTCTAAGCTTTAGCTAGCTTGTGATAGCTAGAAGTCTTTGGGAGATGGTACAAGCTGCAATAAGTACACTCTCTTAGGATATGATATCATGATTTGTGACATGACTAATTTTTAGATGGTACTCGAGAGTTTCTATTGATTAGACGAGATCACGGGGAATACTGAGAGGCATCTCAACCCTCTTTCAATCTCAGACTTCGACCAAAACTAAATGAATGTTTGAAACGCCTAATTTTTGAAAGTGTTTGTAATGTTTTGGATTTTGGTCTGTATAATGCGTGTGATGTGTAGGAATGATCCACTGGAATTTTGAGCTCACTCCCATTTTATTTTTTAGGTACTTATGGACGTAGAGTACTATAACCTATGTCAGATGACTCTTACTATTGATTGATAATCTCATAGAGAGATTCGAAATAAGAGGATTAGAGGTTCTACGTATTTTACTTTATTTTGTAACAAAATGACATGTATGTTTTTCTTTTGAGTTTAATACCATTATTTTACTGTCTTTATTTTGATTTTAGATTTCAGTCACTCATTTTATTAAACGATGTTATATGTTTAGCATTTACTGTTTTAAAAGACAAGTTTTTGAAGTAATTCCGCTACGTAATTTGTAATTTTTGATTTTTGATTTTTGATTTAAGCTGTTGTTATTTAACTATGAAAATTTAGTGAACATAGTGAAAGTTAATTTGAACTTCTATCTTTTATAGAATTATGTTTTCAGATACATTTCTTGAGAATAGTTATCATGGACTTGAATTTGAAAAAAAAGATTTTTGACAAAGAAATTTAAGTAACATTCCAATTCTCAATAGGCAACAACCCATAACACGTGTCAGGAAGTTCGATTGCGAGTCGAGGTGTTACAGTGGCCTCCGACTCTCGGCGAACGACCTAAGCCTGGCGTCTCCCACCGAATGGGCGCGCGCAGCCCTAACAACTCGTCCTGAAAGGACATAGAAACTGAGAGCCGGGGTGTCACACCTTGCTTGTGATCCGCCGATGGATCCAAATAACCGAGATGAGTTCTGCAACAGTGGAATTGACAAGGAAACAATTGCTCAAGAGAGGAAGAGATTGAGGCGCAGTTCATGTGTTCAATTGAGATGAAGAGTACAAAACGCCTCCACATTCGAAACCTAACTCTAAAAACCAAAAATTAGGGCAATTGTCAGATGAAAGTTTTAGGACTCAATAGATTTGCAGTAGCAGATTAGGGTGGCAGAATTTGATGGCTCACAATCCATGTCAATTTTTGTAGAGCGGACAGGAGGCTTTAGAGCAAATCGACAGATTGGAGGGGATTTACTTATGGATTAGCTTATTTTCTGATCATGAAATCATCATCATCATCTATGGCCAGAATCGGCTCTAAGGGAGTTAGAGTTTCTCGGTAGATTGTGTTGTTACTGATTGCCGCTCACTATTAATAGTTGATTATTTATTCGAAAATCACATCAAAAAGAGCAGGAAGGAAGAAAACAATGAACAGTGGGGTTTTCACAATGGCTAGAGTCACAATAGAGCAAAACGGTGTTGCAACAGATGAAGAAGAAGATGAATAGTGACGCGCATAATTTCCATAGAAACTTGAGGGTTGAAATGGACTTATTGTCTAGCGAACAACTAGGAGTAAGAAGATGCACTGAAAAAATACACAAAATATATAATAAATATAAAGATAATATACCAAAAATATGCAAATATATATATATATATATATATATATATATATATATGTACAAACTACTTTCCTGCGATGTCGAATAATGATAAAAAAAAATAGATTGTATATGCCAAATATATAAGAAATATACAAATAATATACAAAAAAATATACCAGAAATATATAGAAACTATACACAAACTACTTTCCTACAGTGAGTTGAACAATGATCAAGAAAACAGATAATCTACACCAAATATATATAAAATATATATATAAAATATATAAAAATATACAAAAACTACTTTTTTTACAGAGATGAGTTGAACAATTATCAAGAAAATAGACTGATTACACCAAATACACTAAAATATACAAAAAAATATATTAGAAATATACAAAAACTATTTTCCTACAAAGATGTTGAATAATGATCAAGAAAACAGACTATATACACCAAATATACATAAAATATACAAAGTTTGTTTTTGGTAAAACTCTCATCATTATATACTCTTTGTATACGTTAAATATACAAAATGTATACTCAGTTTGTATATAGAGTTATATTTATGCAATGTCAAGTGACAAGCAATTATAATTGATAGTTTGTATACATAGTTATATTTATGCAATGTAAAATGACAGCCACTTATACAAGAATATACAGGAAATATACAAGAATATATTGAAGAAATAAGTGAGGGGAAAATAGTTAGAATTTTGGTGAGTTTATATATAAGATCTCAACATGGCAAAAGATATACAATAATACACAAAAAAATATATAAGATTATATAAAAAATATACAAGAATATATGAAAGAATTAGTAAGGAGGGAAAAATAATTAGGATTTTGGTGAGTCTATATATAAGAACTCAACATGATAGAAAATATACAAGAATATATGAAAATATGCAAGAATATATATAACAAAATATACAAGAATACATGGAACAAACAAGTAAGGAGAGGAAAATAGTTAGGATTTTGGTGAGTTTATATATAAGAACTCAACATGGCAGAAAATATATAAGAATATACAAAAAAATATACAAAAATATATGAAAGAAATAAATAAGGAAGGAAAAATAGTTGGGATTTTGGTGAGTTTATATATAAGAACTCAACACGACAGAAAATATGCAAGAATATACAAAAAATATATAAAAATATACATAAAATATATAAGAATATACAAAAATATATAAGAATATATAGGAAATATACAATAATATATGGAAGAAATAAGTAAGGAGGGAAAACTAGTTAGAATTTTGGTGAGTTTATAAATAAGAACTCAACACGGTAAAAAATATATACATGAAATATACAAGAATATACAGAAAATATATTAGGAAACTAATTTTTAGAGTTTGTATGACTTAGGCAAATATATACAAAATATTTTCTTGCAGAGATGTTGAATAATTATTAAAACAATAGATGAATGTATACATGAAATATACATATAATATATAAATAATATACTAAAACAATATAAAAAATATATACATGAAATATATATATATATATAATATACAGAAAATGGCACATGGCTTGAGTGGCAAGGATGTAATTACAATGCAAAAAGGGTGGATTTGGCAAATTTGGTTAATACCAAGTATAAATTGTGGGACGATTGGCATGAAATTAAGAACATAAAATGGTAAAATGATGAAAAAGAACATCTTGTGCATGAAATAATTGAAGAATGGTAATAATGGCAAATAGTGTGCATAATATGTGGCACGACATGAAGAGATTTTAAAACATGGCAAAACCATAATTATTGCTTCATTAAATGTGAAACAAAATTCAGATTGATAAATAAATAATAACATCCCACAAAATACAAATAATTTATTAATAATACAATAATTTATTAATTATTAATTAATTATTATATAAAATTCAGATTTATAATAAACTAAAAAATGGTGCATTATAAAAATTAAAAATATATCAAATATATTAAATTAAGAGAAAAAATTAACAAATATATTAAAACATGTTTATTAAAAAAAATAGATTAAGTGAGACAAAGCAAAAATCAACAATAAAGACAGTTAAAAAGATAATATAATATAATAAATAATATAATATAATTTGGATTAAATAATTACCAAGTTAAATTAAATTTAACAATTTAATAATCTAATATTTAAGATTTTAAAAACAGTAAAAAAAAAAAGAAGATGACATTAATTTACTTGAATAATTTTAATTAAAATTTAATTTTATATCTTAAAAAAAGAACAAAAATACCTCAAACCCTTTTCATAGAGCTTTTCAAGCTTCATGTATAAGTTTTGGTATCCTTCCTGCCGTTTGTACACATAACACAAACCAACAGAATAATAGTCATCCATATACATGCATAAATACAGGAACTTTCCCTCCATCGGATGTATCGTGAGGTATGATGTCATTTTGGTGCTTCAATCATATGGGTGTGACAAGACAAATGAATATAATCATAGCTAAAATAATTAATATGTATATCCACTAGAAAATTAATAAAGAAGAAATTTGGCTTTTTGTTTTTTCGATACACTTTGTTAATATGATATTTAAAAATATAAGATCTTAAGTGATATGAGCATTAATTTTGTAATTTAGTTTAACAACTTCTAATTCAATTTATATCAATAAAATATTTTAATAATGTGTGTTTTAATACGTATACAAACACAGCAGTTATTGGGAAGGAGTAATAAAATTTTTAAGTTGTTAATGTAAAATTAAAAATATATAAAAATTATTTTTTGTTATAAAATAACAAAAAACAGTAGAATCGAACAAAAGAACTATAAGGAATACAAGAAAGATGAGAGTTCTTTTTATATTGGTTTTAGATTATCTTACAAACTTATTAGAACGCTTATTTATAGGATAATATATTCATTATGATTAATGTAAGTACATTCATATTAATACAAAAATTTATGACATAAAAAATATACATTAATATTCATATTCATTTTATAAGAGGATGTATTGTAACACCCTGCCTTCCGTTCCACTGGGTGTCACATCATCCAACAATTCTTTCTATTTCAGTTGGACCAGCCGGGAGACGGGCCCATGTTACTCTATCTCTTCTTTTTTTCTCTACCCAAATCTTTGAGACTTTTAAGTAATATAAACTCATGCAAAAATAAATCATAAAGATGAACATTGAAAAATATTTGAATAGAATAATTCGACATCGCTAATTAAATCCAAATATTCAAAGGGTACATAGTCTTTGTGTTTATTGTGACACAAATTACTTCAAAAACTTGAATAAAATAAATTGGGCCAACATGCCTTGCAATTTAATAAAACCTAAAGAAAACATTCTAAGTAACTTTTTTATAGTCATGATTTATCAATTTTCTGAAAGATTGGAAAAAATGGGTGACTTTAAAGCATAGTGGATTATTCCAATATTTAAGTCATTAGTTCAACAAATAAGACAAATTTGTTAAGCTCTTTCAATTATTATGTGATTAAAACAATTCATTGTTTATAGTTATAATTAAGACTGAAAGGGTTTCACCCTCTGTGTTCTAGGTCTAGAGAGATCACTCCTAAAAGCTCAACCTTTACTAGTGAATTAAGTAGGATCACTCCTGCACTTCACTCAGGGGTTAATCTTGATGCCCAGTTCCAAGTTAAAGGTCTGGTATGTCGGGTCTAAGGTTGGAACACATACGAAGAAGTCCTTCTTGTCGGTACATGATTAGAGTCTTAATTAATTTTTTTAAGTGTAAAGCATAACATTTATGTATGTAAATTAAATATAAACATAACTTTAAACATGTAAGCATGGTAACATCATAGCATGGAACATATCATCATAGATCATGCATCATTATTCATGAGAGCCTAAGCATGCAAATTCTACATGACATGTATATTGATAGTCATAGAAATTCAAAGCATAACAAACATACAAGTCTTATTGAATCAAAATAATAAATTAAAAGTTAGAAATCACTTCCACCTCAAATAGCTTTAATCCTTAAAATCTTCTGTTGAATCTCATTCTAGCATAGAATTTGTACAAAACTTCGTTACTACTACTCAAATTGTTATTTAGAATAACTAAAGAAAAAGAGAGATGTCAAGCAGGAGGCAGAGAGAGTAAGAGGGACTTATCCAATTCTTGCTGGGATGAAGAAAATGAAGAGGTCCAGGGTTTACATAGAGTTTAAATGGGTAGCAATTGGTAAGTTTGGGGTGTTCCCAATACATGAAACTTGCCAATTCTTCAAATTTGGGCACAAAAATTAGAAATTAGGGTTTTGGGGGCTTCGGGCACACTTTCTAATTTATTTTTCACAACAATTTGTTTTTTTTTTTTTTGAGAATTTAGTGGCACTACTACCGTAACGAGAATGGTTATCACGATAGTCATGCGCAACGTTGGTTTTTGGCAATTTCGCTCAAATCGCGACACTATTGTAGTAATCATTTGATTAGGTAGTCCTGCGGTATAATATTGTTTTTATCTTTTTCATTTCCCTTTTTGCCTACTTTCTTTTGTAAGTTGAAATATGCATAATTTACACCCAAAAATTTCATAAAATCTTCAAAGTTAATATTCTTAACTTATTTTATTTAATTTCATTTGTTGAATGTTCGTACAAATCTTTAGAGCACTGCATGTATATAGACATCTACATTTATCAAAATATTTATAACACTCTCCTTTAGATGTCCATCATTGCAAAGAATATATCTCATTCAAATATTTCTAATAAAAAAACTTAGTGAAAAAAAAATACTAGTAAAAGAGTATGATATTCTTACATGCAAACATAACACAACCTCATTAAAACCTTACCAAGGAAAACTCAAAAGGACAAAACCTTTGGTTAAGGAAAAAGAGTATAGTAATAAATTCTACCTATTTGCAACATCATTAAATTCTACCTATAAATCACTTTGTAATAGGCAACATCTTAGTAAACATATCTGCTAAATACCACTTGAACAATTTATTGAATATTGAGTTGACCATGAATAAAATTATGCTTGCGAGAGAACATAAACGAGAATACAACAAATATTAAGCGTTTACATATTCAGTCATTTTTTTCTTTTTTCTTTTTTAAAAAAAGATAAACTTGTGTTACTTACTTTTTAAAGATTGCATAATGCATCACCTCATCATCTTAATTTGGTACAGAGTTATATTTGCCAACATGTCATTGATATATGATTTTTTATATTTGACAAACATGATGTTTGAAAGTAGCTAGCATTTTATTGTTTTGATGAAATCATATTCATTCACTTTCGATAATCTTATAATATTTGTGTATATCTTTCCCGATGAATTTTTTTTAATATATTTAAGAACTGGAAGAGAAATTCGCTTAAAAGATTGTCAATCTACAAGTCGAAAAATTAACTTTGTTTTACCAGTATTTTTATCTCAAATTTTCTTTTTCATAATGTATCTTAATAAACTCTTCAAGAGCTTTAATAATACATGTATAAAATAAATAAAGTGCATGTGCAGATCATAAGAATGCTCATATAATACTAAATACTAACTTAAAGTAACAACATGTAAAATGTGTATGCATAATGCTAAAATGTTTATGTGTAATGGTTAAATGAGTATGAGTACTAATGTAATATATAATCAAAATCTTTTAGATATTTTATAGATCATTATTTTAAAATATTACGTAAATTCTTCTAGATTTTCAAATAGTTTTTAAGCTTTCAACAAGTATAGTTATATGACTTCATTCCTTTCTATTTTTTTAATTTCAATATTCTTTTCTGATTTGGGATCCCCATTATCAAAAATACATTCTTAAAATATTAATGAAAAAAATTAGGAGCAACATTATCCACATCACATATGTATGAATCTTATAAAAAATTCTCATATAAATCAATTCTTATCTAAGGAGCATTAGTTCATTAGACTAACATCTTTTTGAGGCATATTTATGTCTATCTACTGAACGTAAATATTAAACTTACTTTTCAAGGCATACTTACGTAAATCTATGAAATATAAATATCAAATTTATTTTCTTTATGAAATATGTACATTTTGAGCTTGTATTTTTTTAAGAAATATTCATGCCACTTTAAGAATATTCATACATATTTATTTATTTTTCTTATTTCTCTCCAAAAATTTTATATATTTCTTCCTTTAATAGCAAGTTTGTCTTTTGACTTGACCGGTCAATTACACTTCAAGTGTATTATAAAGTATTTTTATATCATATATGTCATAAAGTATTTATGTATTATATATATTTATTTGCACATGATTGATATTGTTAACTCTTTTGACTATTTTTCATTGGTATTCTAGTTCATAGCTGTATATAGTATTAGTAATTTTATATGTTATTATTTTAACTTGGCATTCCTTCTCCTAATGGCAAGAAAAAATTTTTTTATTACATATCTGTCAATTTTATATTTGAGGTTCTAAAAAAAATATTTTAACATCAATATCAACATTTAAAATATGATTGAGTGCTCAAACTTGCATAACTTTTGCCAAAATATCATATATTTGTGTCAAAGAACTTATAGTTCTCAATTACAAAATATTTCAATTAAACTCATATAATGCTATAAGAAAATTGTAATCACTTTTGAATTTCTCATTTTGGCCAAAAATAGATGACATTTTTCAATAAATCATAACATTTTGCTTAAATATTAGTTACACAAAATATAATGCAATATTTTCCACTAAAAACTATGTTTCATTCATTAATATATGAGTTGTTCTTTCGAAGTTATCGACAATTTTCATAGCTATCATTTTTAATGAGACTTAATAAAGATCAATCACTTGATGATACATATATGTAACCGAAAATATGATATTGTGGTCCTTAAAAAATCTTAACTAGGCCTTTTATTAACTAATTTTTCCAATACCATAATATTTATTTGTTCTCAAACCTTTTTCATATTCAATTTAATATTTAATGCACATGATCTTTGTAAAATTCATATATCATATAATAGAATTATCAATCAAAATATCATTTCCCTCAAGAAATGACATATAACCTCTCGGGACCCCTTCTGAAACTTCATACGGGCAGCCCGATTGATACAATAGTTAGACAAGTCTACCTCCTAGTCAAACTCGCCAACTACTCCTAAGCCTTACCTTAGAAACATTTATAGTATTCAGAGTGCAACAATAACAAGGTAAGTGGAATAATGTAACAATAGCGAAAGTCTTTAGCATTAATTACATTAATAAAGTCCAATTTAAGTTTACATTCTCAAAACTTGTACATAATGATTTAAAATATCAAAAATAGCAAAACAATAAAACAACCTACTGTGTGTTATATTGGAAAAGATCATGCAATCAACACGTCTTTCCCCTTATCCACACTGGTCGAACCTGAAATGTTAGAAGTAGTAAGCTTGATATCCACGTGAGCCCAATGAATAACAAAAAGATATATCTATTTAAGTTTAGCATTCTACGTGCAATGCAACAGGCAAAATCACAATCACTCATATAAAAATACAACAACGAATAGCACATACAATCATCAACATACAAAAATTCAACAGCCTAATATGCCATGAATTATGTCATGTTTCAAGGGTTTAGTATTTAAACTTGGCACCTTTTTTTTACTTTAAGGATGCTTTGGTCATACTGCCATTTCGGATGGACGTGATCATTGTCGAGGCCATACTATGATATCGTTGATGACGATGATCATGGCCTACTAACCAGGCCACACTATTGTATCTCGACGATCATGGCCCACCAACCAGGTGGTACAATCGCCAGCCATGAACTAGTAAAGTGTGCCATGCACCACTCTAAATATATCCATAGAGTGTACTACCATACCACTCTTATCTCGGACTATCATGATCCAATGTTTACACCTTAAAACCACTCATTATTAGGCTAAGTCATCATATATGAAGATCCGTCAATCACTCCTATCTCAGAGCTATCACAATCCAATATCTACAGCTCGAAACCTTTCATCATTAGGTCAGGTCGGCACATCTAAAGATCTTTCGATCAACTCTATCTCAAAACTATCACGATCCAATGTCCAAACCTTGGAACCTCTCATCGTGAGGCCAAGTCGACACATATGAAGATCTGTACTCTTTGTAATACCCTGTAATCTGGTATTGAATAAAATAGAACAATTTTCTTACATTTGATTGAATTTGGGTGAGAGATGAAGATGGGTTCATTTCAGGGATAAATTTAGCAAGTCCAAACCCCATTTAGTGTATCTTTTGACCTCAGAACAACCTGAAATGACACAAGATTCCATAAACTAATCAACTAGACAACATATTCAAAAATCAACTCAATTGGCCAAATTTGGGTTTCATTTGCTTAATATCTTTCATTGGAGTCTAAATTAGGAAATAAATGAAATGAGGGTCACCCTAGCCAAATGATAGTTTGAAAATGTGTATTATTTTATTGTGAACATAAAAACATATAATAAAGTCCTTAATTCTTGGTAAATAATGAGATATGAATTTTCATTAAATTCTTGTGGACCCATAAATTCATGGCCACCCCTAAACATGTGCAAACCACATGGGTGTAACACCATGATCATGTACACCCTCACCCTACCCAACCTCAGGGGGACATTTCCCTTATTTGGAATAATGTAGAATGATCCTATGTGCCATGCAAATGATCAAGTATACCACATCTACGAGAAACCATGAAGAATGATCTCATGTACACCACACTTTGATCATGTGCAACATGCCCTATTGTGCAAAATCAGTCCATGTGTGTGTATGTGTGCACACATGTGAGCAACCGTAATTTAAAAGTGTCTAAATGGTGAACCATGAAACCCTAGCCATCACAGACACAAAGAAGAAACCAGAAACTAAGAATAAGAAAGTTTCCAAAACCCAAAATGCTCTAATCTTGGTGCAATGTGAAGAGATTACCATCATATCCTCAACAAAACCCTAGCCGTCCTCTATGTGTGTGTTATGAGCAACAACCCCAGTCATCATATGTGAGGAAACCCTAATTAAAGATGCCAAATCATGGCCCCCTTGTGCTCTTGAAAATCTATATAAACTCTCCTTGTGCATACTTATTCTTCATCCCAGAGCAAAGAATCTACACTTCCCTCTTAGCTTGTTCTAGCCTTCTTCTTGGCAACCCTCTTGTTCATAAGTGATCTTGAAGTCTTCTTCAGTGTTCGAGTGTTTAATTGAGTGTTCATGAGTTATGTTTGAAGTGCTAGAAGTGTTGAAGAATGGAACCTCTACTAAAATTTTGAGAAAAAGCTTCATAAGGTGGATGAGATTTCCTAGAATTATACTTTACTAGTTTGAGTTTCTAGCATGTTCTTGCATGTTTTATTTTCAGTTTAGCATGTCTATTTTCAGCTTTCAACATTTTTTATCATGATTTAAATTTTGATTATTATGTATGCATGGTTTAAGCATTCATGATACTATGCCATGCCTAGTTTTCATTCTTACGTTTGATTGGAATTATGAAGCATGTTATGTATTGTTTTCATACTCTTTGAATGTTTTATTCTTAATTTTATTATTCTGATTTTTGATTCATGAATATGTGGGAATTAAGATTAAGACTTTGAAATTGTTAACTGCATATTGTCATAGTAATCTAAGTGATGCTATGGTTGTTCTTTACATATACTTAGTATATATTGGGCTCATCACTGTGTGTGGATGGGTATAACCCAAAGCACTTGGAATGTGGACATGAGATCTTTATTCCAATGAATATGAAAAGATGAATTGTTTTTCCATCCAAGAGTTGAGTGTTTTGATAAGAACATCAAGGGATTAGAACCCCTTCAATCTTAACATCAACAATAACCAAAGATGTTGTTTGAATAACTTAATTGTTTATAAGTGTTTGAAATTGGATATGTTTTTTATTTAAATTAGTAACTTAGTTGTTTATAGAATGATCTACTGGGCTATGTGCTCACCCCTTCCCCTCTTATTTTTTAGGAAATTGAATCATGAAAACTATTGAAAATTAGATAGGGTTTTAAATTTGGAAAGTTTATATGTAAATGTATGTTACTATTTAAATTAAGAATTTCGCTGAATTTAGTTTTTAATTTGAGTTATGTACTCTTTCGTCATTTGAAATTCAAGTATGTGTTTCTTTATTACTTTATTGAATGAATAAAGATTAAAGATTTTCTTTTATCTCCCTTGTAGTAGTCCTATTAAATTAAAGTTAAATTGTTTAGGTTGTCAGCTCATTATGAATTAATAAGACTTGAGATAATTGAAATAGAATGTGATGCAAGCTATGTACTTGTAAATGTAACATAGCCCGGCTCACATTGTGGTTAAGTCCAATTGAAAGTCTCAAGGGTCGGAGTGTTACACTCTTATCTCAGGACTATCATGATTCAATATCCATACCTCAAAACCTCTCATCCTGAGGCCAGGTCAGCATATTTGAAGATCTGTAGATTAGTCCTATTTCAATGTAATATGCAATGCATGTAACACTAAATTATGCAACAACAATAAAAAGAATAAAAGATTAAGTAAATAGATCAAATTACTACTCACAAACTAATTCGACTTTCGATGTTCTCCCAGTTGCTAGTCGCGTCTCCCAATATCGAGCCAAATACCAAAAGCTTACACTGTTAACACGTGTCTCACTTTTTATATACACTAATTAACCTCTTCTCAATTTTGCTGTATAGTACATTAAATAGGAAAAATAAATTTTTTCCTATGTTATGCATTTTTTTCATGTGAAATAATTCATAATGCTATACAACATTATTGTCAGAATCGCTTCCTTAGTGTGAAGGGTTAATCGACCGACACACTGCCCTAATAAACCCACTCACAAGCCGAGCTCACCAAAACACTGTTAAGCTTCCTTTACACCCCATACACAACATCATTAAAGTAATCACAAAGGATGCAGAACTAGCTGAACAAATAATTGCAATAGAAATTTAAGTCAAACAAAAGTTAATTATATACAGTCCCCTAAATGTAGCAATAGCAGAAGTGTCTAAGTCAAAATATTTACAATGGTTTCCTTATCCCCTATACATCATACGAACTCTCAAAATAATGAACTACATAGAAAACCTACCAAAATAACCCGAGAATGTCGTTTTACGCTATAATCACCTTTTTCCCTCTATCTATAGTAGAAGAACCTGAAATGTTAGAGTAGTGAGCCAATTTGTCCACAGCGGCTCAATGAGTAATTTAGTTTAACCTATAACTTAAAATAGAAATTTCATAAAACAATGTTATGTACGCATGGACAAATAATATCATGCGAGTGAATGCAACAATTAATGAATTTTAAATTCACAATGCAGTCATGCACTTTCCACTTTAAAAACGGTTTTTAACGATGAAAACACATGCTGAAGCTCTTACTTGCCTTCAAGGCAATAATAAATCCACCCAAGCGGGTTTATCGGACAGTTAGCCATATCCTCATGCAACATCATGAAGATCCGCCAGTACATGCCTTATGTATGCAGCCTCAGATCCTTAATAAATAGGCCAATTGAGAACCCACACAGAATGTACCTCTAGATACAGAGACATTTAGTCCTAAAGCTGAACCACATCTAATACCCTAACCCATGCTATTGGACCTTAAAATTCAGTACACATTTTTCATTTAAAAACCCATCTAAAGATTGTAAATGTATAACAATATGTAATAACATTTTATTTATGACCAAAATAAGAAGTTTAAGTGATAAATTAGAAAACACAACTCACAAGGATACTCAGCCCCGATGCTCCTCTCGTGACTGGTCGTGTCTTACTAACGTTTGATCCTGCGTGATCAATGTAGTTTTCTTAATATCTACATGAAACTTCGGTCAAATCTAAATTTATGGTCCTTGGTCAATCAAATGATTGACTCGATCAATTGTGGTATATTTATTGATTTGGTCAATACTGTCAACTCTAATTAAGCCTCACACTCGTTGACATATATGATCGATAGGGTCAACATGGTCAACGAGGTCAATTGGGCCATTAAACAATTAATATTGACCCAAAATACTTAAAAAACATATACCATCAACATGTGTCCCACTTTTGGTATACAATATCCAAACGCTTCAAGATTTTGCGGTATGTACAATAAATAGGAAAATTTTAATTATTTTCTATTTTACGCATTTTCGGTAACTATTTCATAGTGTTGTACAACATTGTATATATAACATTATATAACATTTTCTATTATTTAACATGTAATACCCCAACCCCCCATATTCTTTGAGCATTGGATATAATCACCATTCTTTGATAGTGGACTTAACCATTTGGCGAGTTGGGTCCATGTTACTTTACAAGTGACTTACACTTGACTTTCTATTTTTAATACCTCATGCCTTAGTGTAAATTCAAGAATACACAATTTCGCTTTGTGAACAATCAAAGCAATTATTTAAGAGATACAAAAAGTTCAAATTCTTTTATTCATAATAAAAAGGAAAGTACATAATTTCTAATTAAACTATTATAGCAAAATAATAACAAAAAGATAAAAAAAACCTTAGCAACATGCCTAACTTAAAATTTTCCAAAAAAAGAAAAAAAAGCCTTAAAGAAAACGTCTCTTGTTTAGCATCCATGACAATGATCAATTTCTTAAACAATAAGAGAAGAAGAGGTGGGCACAAAGTTTAGTGTATCCTTTTCAAACAACCATTATTCATATTCAAACTAATAACATATTCTTGATTCAATCACTTATATATATATTAGGCGTTTCACACATCAAATTGTTTCAAGTTGAGATTTAGACCAAAAGGGTTTTAAGGCCCTTGATGTTCTTAACAAAATACTTCCTTAGAGTGAAATATGGCATGTCTTTGCCAATTTCATTGACTTTGGGAACTTAGGGACACTTACCTACCACCCAAGTACTTTAGTCTTAAAACCATATGAACAAATCATATGAAAAGAACAACCATAGTAATCCCACGAGTTTACTATGATGGTACATGGTTATTATCACCATCTTCTTATGTTAATCTCATGTCCATGATTCATAAAAACTAATTTCAGAATGTGAACTATGACAAATAAAATTCAGATTATAATCAAAACTAAAAATCAACTATGGAACGTCCAAAAACATGTGTCATATTATGAAATAAAGCCTAAACATGATACTAACATGGTATGTGTATGATGAATGCATAAACATGAATCAAATCTGAAACTGAAAATAGTTTTTAAAATAATGAAAATGAAACCTTTTGTTTTCAAAGAAATCACACAAGCAATGAACATGCTACAAATTTGAATAAGAACAAAGGGTGTTCTAAAAACCACTTCCACCTTATGATGTTTTCTCCCAAAATTTTCAGCAAGGATTCCTAATGTTTTAGCACTTTCAAGCACCAACAAAATCACTCAAAATAACTCACTAAGCTACTAAAATTGAAACTTCTCACTTATGAGCAAGAGAAAAGAGAAGTGAGAAGGGATGCCAAGAAGAGGGCTTAGAAGAGAACAAGAGGAAATCTCAACTCTTGTTCTTGGAATGAGTGGAATGAGAGCCTAGAGGGGGTTTATATAGATTTTTCTTGACCATATGGGGACGTCTTGGGCAGTTAGGGTAGCTCACCACATTTGGGCATGTTTCTAAACTCATAAGGGGCAGCTTTGAGTAATTAGGCAAGAGATCATTTAGGGTTTCCAATCACAAGTGTGAACACAAATATAACCCCTTCTTCGTTTCCTATTTGAGTGTGAACACAAATCAGCTTTTAGACTCCTTCCTAAATATTTAGGACGTCCCATATCAGCCCTAATCTCATAACCATAGCAACTTTCTATCTATTTATGAGTGTTCATCAAGTAAGGTTAATGTTGACACTTTGCATATCTCATTTTGGCGCCACCCTTGTTTCCTTTTCATGATGCTTCTAATTTGGATTGTGAGCAAGGGTTATGTAACACCTTGACCCTCGTATTTTTGTCAATGAGTGTTTAGATTTAACCACTGTTGAAACAATGGACTTAACCACAAGGTGGGCTGAGTCTGGTATTACTTTACAAATGACACACACTTGACTTTCTATTCCCAATATCTCGTACCTTAATATAAAAACTAAACAAGGCCACACTATAAGAGATAAAAGAAAATTCTAATCTTTATTAATTCATAAAGAGAAAAGTACATAACTTTTATTGAAAAAACAATTATAGCGGAAATCATAACAAAACTAGGCAAACATGCCTTACATAAAAGTTTCTAAATCAAAGGAAATGTCTTCAGTCCTTGCATATTCAATTTCCTGAAAAATGTTAAAGGAAGGGTAAGTACTAAGCTTAGTGGATCTTAAATAATCATTTTCATATTGAAATCACTAACACATTCATAATTCAAACACTAACAAACATTAGGTGTTTCAAGCATCAAGTTGTGTAAAGTTGGAACTTAGACCAAAAAAGTTTTTCAACCCTGATGTTCTCAACTAAATGATTCCTTAGAGTCAAAGATGACCTTTTTTAGCCATTTTCATTGGACTTTGGACTTAGGGACTCAAATTCACTAACCAATCACTTAGGTATTACAAACCTTATGAAGTAATCATAAGAACAGAACACCCATAGCAACTATGTGTCTACTATGATGGTACGTGGTTAGAATCACCATATTCTCACATTAAATTCCATAATCATGAAACATATATAAAGATTTCAGAATATGGTATTAAATTGAAATAAAATTCAGAATTTCATAGAACCAAACATTCACCATTCACCATACACATCACGCATTTAGACAATCCCTAAAAACATGGTACTAGTAAGGGGCATTCATCATGCATACATGGATATGCGTAAAATCAAACTAAAACACATGCATAAATACTGTAAAATGAAATTATACCAAGAGAATCTCAGAAAAAAAATCTCAAAAAAAAAAAAAGAATAAACATGATAATGGTTTAAACAAGAAAAAACATTTTAAGAGAAGCAACTTCCACCTTAGATGAGACGTTTTCTCCAATTTCTAGTAGAGTTTCCCTTCGCTTTAACACTTTTGACCCTCAACAAAACAACTCTCTACTAATCAAAAAATACTAAAATTAGAAGTCTCTCACCTTTACAATAAAGAAAACGAAAAGAAAAGAAGAAGAAGAAGAAGTTTGAGAGCACAAAAGGGAAGAGTCTCTCTTGTTCTTGGAGTGGGTGATTGTGAGCAACATAGGGATTATTTATAGTTTTTCAAGAGCCAAGGGGGATGTCTTGGGGTAGCTTGGGCAGCATGGGTAGCTTTTCACTTTTGAGCAAGTTTCTAAACACTAAAAGAGAGACATGGTAAGTGTGCACAAGGATCACTAAACTCGCCAATTTTCTTATTAGCCATGATTTGGTTCTCTAGTAAATTTCTTAATTAATATCAAAGAATATTTTGAGACTTAGAACAATGCTAATATCAATTGGGACATGATCTAGTGAGCATAACAAGTTTCTAATCTACTTTGGCAAGTACATGTGAGCAAGAGCCTTTCCTTTGTCCATTTCCTTTGTTTGGGTGTCACTCTTAATGTATAATGGAATTATTTCTTCTTTGGACGTCCAGCCAAGTGAGTATGCTATCAGTCTTGAGGGGATACTATAACATAGTCCAATATTCATATATAAGCTTAATGAAACTCTCCAATTTGGTTTAAACTCAAGGGTGGCGTCCCATATGTGAGAATCACTCAATTTAGGCGCTAAAATGGGAGATGAAAGCTTTCATTTTTTATTCTCTCTTGTGGGTGTGGGACAGCTAGGGTTTTATGAGCATCAATTCAGATTTCAAACCTTTCTAATTAAGTTAATTCACATGTGTGCACACACACATGTACATGGATGGACCGATTTTGCTTAGGTGAGGCATGGAGCACATGATCACTAACTTGGTGCATGGAATCAATCTTCATGGATTTCCAAATCCTAGGTGGGACGTCTCATATGGGTGGTGTAATGAATCACTTGTGTGGTACATTGGATCATGTTTCATGGAATCACATAAGGGAAGACGTCCCATGGTGGTTGAGTAGGGTGGGTTGCACCCGATGTGATTTTCACATGCTTTGGGTGGCCATGTCTTTATGGGTTCACATGAATTTAATAAAATATAATATCTCCCTAATCACTAGAAATTTAGATGTATAACCTATTTTTTTGGAACCACATGATCAAGACACAAATTTTAAGGTATAGTTTGGGCCAAGATGGTTTTTCTTTAGAAACCTTCCTTATTTAGAGCCCATTGAAGGTACTCACCCGAATCTTGGCCAATTGTCCCAATTTTTGTATATGTCGTGTGTCTTGTTAGTTTATGCCATCCCATGGAATTTTGGGTCATTCCTAATCTTTGAAGTACCTAAATAGCACTTCTTTTCTAATTTAAACCCCTGAAGGTGTTAGGCAAAATGAGAGCCCTAATCTTGACCAATTAAGCTAATTTTTGGATATGTTGTTCAATTGGCCAGTTTAAGTCACTTTGCTTCATTTTAGGTGATTTTGGATTCTTAAAAGTCACCAAATGAGAATTTTAGAAACTGCCAAATTTAGCCCTGAAACAAGCTCAGTTTCATTTTGCACCCAAATTTCACTAAATAAACCTTGAATTTTGTTTCATTTGGTATGGAGTTTTCAGGGTATTACAACCTACTCTCCTTACAAAAATTTTGTCCTCAAAATTTGTACATAGTTAAGGATTTCTATTGCTTCTTCCACCCCGTGATGTTTCCACAACACTTTTACCATTGGGATGTCCTTCATTTTTAAACTATGTACCTTGTGGTTGAGGATTTTGACTACTGTTTCCTCGTAAGTAGTGTCATCTTGAATAATTATTTCCTCCGAATGGATGATGTGAGAGGGGTCAGGTTCATACTTTCTCAACATGGATACATGGAATACGTTATGAGCTGAAGTCATCTAGTTTGGTAGGTCCAACTTATAGCACATTCCCCAATCCTTCAAAGTATTTCAAAGCGTCCGACAAACCTAGGAGACAACTTTCCTTTGAGTTCGAACCTCTTGATGCCCTTCTGAGGACTGACTCGTATGAACACTTTGTCCCCGGCTTGAAACTCTAGTGGTCTTCTCCTCTTGTCAGCATAGCTTTTATGATGACTCTGTGTTGTGATCAATCTCTTTTGTATCAACTTGACTTGTTTGTTCATTTCTTCTACCAAGTTTGGACCAATCAACACGTGATCTTCGAGCTCTGTCCAACAGGTAGGCGATCTGCAGGGTCTTCCATAAAGAGCCTCAAATGGAGCCATCTTAATGCTTGCCTGATAACTATTGTTATAGGCAAACTCTGCCAGATGTAGGTACTTGCTCCAGTTTCCCTTGAAGTCTAGGATGCAAGACTTTAGCATATCCTCTAAAATCTAGATAACTCTCTCAAACTGTCCATCTGTTTGAGGATGAAATGTCATACTCATGGTGAGCTTCGTACCCAACTCCTTCTGTAGACTCTACTAAAACTATGAAGTGAAGCGAGAGTTTCTATCAGACATAATTGATTTAGGCATGCCAGGAAGCCTCATTATTTCCTTGATGTAGAGTTCTCTTAGCTTACTAACTTTGTCTGTGGATCGGATTGGCAAGAAGTGAGCCACTTTGGTGAGACGATCCACAATTACCCAAATAGTGTCTTCTCCTTTCTAGTTCTTGGGCAAACCATTGATGAAGTCCATGGCAATGTTATCCCACTTTCATTCAGGGATAGGAAGTGGTTGTAACATTCTAGAGGGTTTTCGGTGTTCTGCTTTAACTTGTTGGCAAGTTAAGCACTTGGAGACATGCTTCACAACATCTTTCTTCATTCCTTTCCACCAATAAGTCTTTCTGAGGTTTTGGTACATCTTGTCTCCTCTTGGATGCATCGTACATTTGGTTTGATGAGCTTCATCTATGATAACTTTCTTACACTACCCATTCTGAGATACACAGATCCTCTCCCCGAGTTATAGGGTATTCTTAGTGTCTATCTTGAAATCAAGATGTCTACCTTGTTTAACACCTTCCATCAGTCTAGTGAGTCACTTGTCTTGCCTTTGCTCCTCCCTGATCTGTTGTATAAGGTCTAGTTGGCAAGACATGTTGTAGAGGTGTGTAATACCCTAAATTCTCTATATTCAATTAAATTAAATTTATCGTCAATTCAGTGAACTTTGGGTGCAAAATGAAACTGAGCACATTTCAGGGCTAAATTTGCAAGTTCCAAAACTCTCATTTAATACCTCTTAGGGACCCAAAAAACTTGAAATAAAGTAGGGTGACATGAATCAACTAAGGGGACAACATATCCAAAAATTAGAATAATAGGTCAAGGTTAAGGTTTTCATTTACCAAACGCCCTTTGGGGGTCCAAATTAGAAAGAATTGTCATTTAGGCTACTTTGGGGGATTGAAATTACTCGAAACGAAATGGAATGACATGAACTAACAAAATGAATAACATATCCAAAAATCAGAACAATTGGCCAAGATTTGGATTTTTATTTGCCTAGTAACCTCAGTGGGTCTTAAATAAGGAAAGTTTTTAAAGGAAAATCACCTAAGGCAAAACTATACCTTAAAATGTGCATTAGGTTCAGGTGATTCCAAAACTATAGGATATAAATCATAATTTCATGTAGATAAAGAGATATTAATTTTTATTTGATTTTGGTGAACCCATGAAGTCATGACCACCCCTAACATGTGCAAGTCACATGGGTGGAACACCATAACCATGTGCACCCTACCCTACCTAAAGCTCCATGGGACGGTCCATTATTTGAATCCTTGAAAATGATCCCGTGTTCGATGTAAATGATTCAATACACCCTTATTAGTAGACATTTCATATGGTTTGGAAACCATGAGACATGATTCCATATACACCCCCACTTGATTGTGTACACCCACACCCACTTAAGTCAAAATCGAACCAACCATGTACATGTGTGTGTGCACAATTGTGAGCAACCCTATTTAGATAGTTTCTTGAAACCAAGATGACCATCTTTGACTATTA
Source organism: Tinospora cordifolia (assembly GCA_030144865.1). Classification (NCBI taxonomy): domain Eukaryota; kingdom Viridiplantae; phylum Streptophyta; class Magnoliopsida; order Ranunculales; family Menispermaceae; genus Tinospora; species Tinospora cordifolia. The sequence goes on from JAJIYU010000503.1 coordinate 26,678, forward strand.
CATGGTGTTCTCTCAAATCTGATATTGTACACCCATGCTTGATGCCCAATAAATAAAAGAATGGGTAAGTATTACTTGTGTGTTTGTATGATGAGCAAGCAAGGAAACCTACCATGAGCACAAATGGGACGTCCCACTTGAATCACAATATAATTTAAACCTCTTTTGTGTTCACACATAGTTAAGAAACAAGATTGTACTCATATCTTTTGAGTTAGAAAGCCATAGTGGTCCCACTTGCCAACTATGAACACAATTGCCCTCTTTATGCAAATCATCCTCAAACGTGGTGAGCTACCTTAGATGCCCCCTTGTACTCATGAACATCTATATAAGCCCCCTCTTGCTCACTTTCATCTCATCCCAAAGCAAAGAGTTGACACTTCCCTCTTTTTTTGTTCTTACCCTCTTCTTGACACCTCTTCTCACTCTCTTTTCTTTCATGTGTTAGAAGTTTTTATTTCAATATTTTAGAGAGTTGTTGAAGTAGTTTTGTTGGTGATTAGAAGTTCTTGAAGTTCTAAAAGTGGTAGATAAGGGTAACCTCTGTCGGATTCAACAAGAAACTCGGATTAGGGTGGAGGGGATTTCTTGAACTTCTACTTTGCTCTTTCAAATTTCTAACATGTTCATGCTTATTTAAATTCTAGTTTTCAGCATGTTTTAGTTTAGTTTCAGCATGTTTAATCATATTTTAATTTTAGTTCAACATGTTTTTATGTTTTAATCACTAATGAGAGCATGCCATGTTTAGGATTTAATTCAATGTTCAAGCATGCTATGTAATATTTTCATGCTTTCTTGGTTGTTTAAAATTCTGATATTTACATTTTGAATTTTTTTATGATTATGTGATTCTTAAATATAAGAAATTAAAGATAAGAACCACGTACTGTCATAGTGACCCATATGGGTGTTATTAACATATGCTTGGAGTGTGTGGTTGCAGGGCGCAACTAAGGGATACTTGGTTGTTTAAAATTCTGATATTTACATTTTGAATTTTTTTATGATTATGTGATTTTTAAATATAAGAAATTAAAGATAAGAACCACGTACTATCATAGTGACCTATATGGGTGTTCTTAACATATGCTTGGAGTGTGTGGTTGCAGGGTGCAACTAAGGGATACTTGGTATGTCACATCCAATGGAAAGTGACAAAGAAATGTCATTCCACCCTAAAGTGGGGTATCTAAATTAAGAACATCGAGGGAGTAGAACCCCTTTTAGTCTTAACGTCAAATACAACAAAAAAGTTACTTGAATCACTTAACGCATGAAAGTGTTTGAATTTGGATGTGCTATTGATTTGAAATTGTAACTTAATTGTTTAATGAATGATCCACTAGGCTATGTGCTCACCCCTTCTTTTTAGTTTTTTTAGGAATTTGAAATGCATGATCAAGCTTACTAAGGAATTAGAAAATCTAGTTTTGAAAAGTTTCTGTGTAAGGACATATTGCCCAAATTTTGAATAAAGACTTTCGCTGAATTTTTGTTTTAAATTTTAGAGTTATGTACTCTTTGTTATGATTATATGAATTCAATAATGCATTTCTTTATTCTATTTTAAATAAATAAAGAGTTTGAAGTTTTTTTTATTCAGTTGTATTATCTTGTTAAAAATTAAATGCAATGGAAGTGTATTTATAAGTGTTAGAATAAAGAAATTGAGATACAAGTTGTGTACTTGTAAATGTAACATAAGATCCAACCTGCCTTGTGGTTGAGCTTAAACCTATCTTTAGGGGGTTGGGGTGTTACAAGGTAAGCTTCCTCCTCAATAGGGGTCACTCCTAGTCTAAAGTCCTCAATCAACTTGTACATCTGGCCCTTTTCCTCTTCATGTTTGCGGAACTTCCTACTCAAGGCATCGACCACTACGTTGGCCTTCCCTGGATGGTAGTGTAATTGGAAGTCATAATCTTTAAGAAACTCCATTCATCTCTGTTGCCTGATGTTTAACTCCTTCTGTGTGTAGATATATTTCAGACTCTTGTGATCTAAAAATAGGTCGAACCTTTCACTATAAAGGTAATGTCTCCATATCTTTCGGGCGAACCCTATGGATACTAATTCTAGGTCGTGAGTAGGATAATTTATGTCATGGACCTTCACTTGTCTCGAAGCATAAGCGATAGCTTGTTTGCCCTATATTAAGACTGCGCTTAGTCTACTCAATGAGGCATCAGTATAAAGGGTGCAAGTGACACCAGGAGTTGGAGTGGTTAACATAGAGGCTGTAGTCAAGCTCTTCTTCAGTTCTTGGAATGTTTGTTCACACTTGTCATCCCATTCAAACTTAACTCCATTTCTGGCCAACTTGGTCGTAGTTACTGCCAACTTGAAGAAGTTTTGGATGAACCTTCTATAGTAGCCAACAAATTCCAAGAAGCTTCTGATTTCTGTCACAGTCTTAGACTACTTCTAGTTCATGACTACTTCTACCTTTTCCAGGTGTACAATAATGCCTTCTACTGATACAACATGACCCAAGAACTTGACAGTCTTCATCTAGAACTTGCACTTGCTATACTTAGCATATTGCTAGTTTTTCTTGAGGGTCTCTCCAACACGATCCTCAAGTGTTCTAGATGTTCAGTTTCAGACTTGGAGTAGATTAGGATGTCATCTATGAATACCACCACAAACTAGTCAAGGTATTGTCTGAACACTCGATTCATCAAATCCACAAAAGCTGTTGGGGCATTGGTTAAACAAAAGGGCATAGCAGTGAACTCTAGTGTCCATATTTGGTTCTAAAAGCCATCTTGTGGATATCTGACTCCCTGATCCTCAACTGATGATAGCCTGACCTAAGATCAATCTTAGAGAAATGAGTGGTTCCTTGTAATTGATCGATTAGATCATCAATCCTTGGTAAAGGATACTTATTCTTCTCTGTCACTTGGTTCAGCTTTTGATAATCGACACAGTGTCTCATGGAACCATCTTTCTTTTTTACGAACAATACTGAAGCTCCCTAGGGTGATTCATGGGGCTTGATGAACCCTTTTTCCCTAAGCTCCTCTAGTCGGGTCATTACCTCAACTAGCTCTATTAGTGCCATTCTATATGGAGGTATGGCTATAGGGTTGGTTCCAGGATGAAGTTCAATTTTGAACTCTAACTCCCTAGATGGTAGTAGTCTGAGTAATTCGCCTGGGAATACATCCTTGTACTCACTAACCACGACTAGGTTTTGTATTCTACTTAGGTTAGTTGGCACTTCTTCAATGAGTTCCTCAAACTCATTCATCTGCCTCAGACAGTTCAACAAGGTTATAGTTAGACTCCTCGGTAGTTTTCGCATATCCCCATTGATTTTGAAGGTTTCCCCAGAAGGTAGGGTTAAGGTTACTCGTCTCTTAGGACAATCTATCTTGGCTTGATACTAGTTTAACCAGTCCATCTCCAGGATTACATCATAGCCATAAAAAGGTAGGGTGCATAGTTCAGTTGTTAAAAGTTTATCCCCAAACCTTAGATCACAACTACACATTCTTTTTGAAGTCACAGTGGTCCCTATTGGTGTGGACACATTCAAAGTTAAGGCAACGATTTCATCACAAGTTGTAACCCATCAGCTTTGTTCAGAGATAAAGGATTTTGAGGCACCTGAATTAAATAACAATCTTACAGCAACATTAAACAATAGGAACGCACCTTCTACTACAGGAATCTGGTTTGCCTGGGCCCCAACCACAGACACTCTGCCCTGGTTCTAACCACGACCCTGGTTTTGCCCCTAATTGGCATTTTGGTTCTGAGGTCTGGCTTGAGGACGACCTCTTCCTTAAGCATTCTATGGTTGCTGCTGCTCGGGAGCTAGGCTGGTGCAGTCGGGCAGTTTCTAGCAAGATGGCCCCTCTATCTACATAGGTAACACAACCCCAACCTCTTTGCATGCTCCCTTGCCTCTCCCTTATTCTGCCCCTGTTTCTGTGGGGCCTTACCATTCTTGTTTTTCTTGTGGGCCCCTTGTTGGTCTTTCTCATTCTCGGGCTACTTATTTGTTTCCCTCAAACTTTGTTCCCAGTTGAGTTCTTGCTCTAAAATCAGAGCCCATTCAGCTACCTCCTTGTTAGGTTTGGAGGTCCAATGCCATAAGCACCCTCCGAATCTCAATCTTGAGACACGATGCAAACCTAATAGCCTTCATTTTCTCCCCCTAATCATATTTGGAGAAAACTTGGCTAATGCTATGAACTTCTTCTCATACTCCATCACAGTCAGGTCTCTTTGATTTAGCTTGACAAAGTCATCTTCAAGCTTTCGAAGGGTTGCTTCAAGGAAAAACTTTTCCAAGAAGCGCTCCTTGAACTCCTCCCAATTCATTGCTTCAGTCTCACTATTGGGGTCCAACTACATCATTCTCCACCATCCTCGGGCTGGTCCCTTGAAATGGTGTTGTGGCTAGTGCAACTCATTGTGGGCCAGTCACCTCCAATACGTTCAACAGTTCTTCCATCTCTTGGTACCAGTGGTCGGTCTGGATGCGGGTTTCGGTTCCATCCAAAGATGGAGGGTTAAACATTTGTAAATCTGTCAGGAGCTTCATTTGTTTCGCATCCTTCGACTCCTCTTTGTTCCTCTGACGTTCTTGCGGTACCGGCCTTGGTGGTGGAATTGGAATAGGTTTCGGTAACTGCAGCTGTGGCACCGCTTGAGGGATCATTTGTCATAGAGCCCTCATCAGTTGGTCAAGTACTCGCTGAGACATTTCAGTGATCATTGCCTCTAGCCTGGTCTTAATTTCAGTCGACGGTCCTTGTTCTCCTTGCTCCGTTTCATCCGAAATAGTCGATCAGGTAGGGTGTCTTCTTGTTCTAGCCATTTGCTATAAATCGAGCAGATCATCAATATTAGGTGGACATTCGTTCTATGATGACTCTAGGTTCATGTTTCTAGATTCTCGATTCATTTAGTGGCCTAAAGGTTTTTCTTCTAGGTTCTTTTCATGCATGGGTACGTAATTTGGTTTCAAAGCAAGTAAACATTACAACATTTTTTTTCAAACAAACACACAGTCAAGCTAGCACAACAAAGTTTCAAGCTTTCACCTAAGCTTCCAGGTTCAAATGCCCCATCCTACTCTACCCCTTCCACTTAAGCTTTCACCTAGAATAGAGCTGCACCCAAACAATTTCGCAAATTGCTCGATAACTATGGTTCTTGAACCCACTATACCCAACTACCCCATCCCATTGAGCGTAGAGAAACTCGTTCTTCCATAGCTACCAATCATTCACCATATATTGCCCATCATTCTTCGAGTCCAGGCTTCCTTCATACCCTCGAATTCCTATACATGACATACTACATAGAAATCAAAAGATATAGAAGCTTCTTGGTTCCATGTCCTAATCAACCAATTTTTTTTTCACACAATGTTTGTTTCTAGTCATGTCCTAGAGATTTATGCTTTTGATCCACTGTGCCACTCATGGCTACACCTGTTTCTATCTAAGGACAATTATCTGGACCTATGGTTTGATTTGGTTGACTCACAACCTCTATCTAGTCAGGATACCACCTTTGGCATCTTCAAATTTCTTGCCCTAATTTTCCAACCTTCTAATTTTCTTTTGTAAAAAGTAAAGGTTTTCTTCAACTCAGACTATTCATACAAGCTGGTGGGACAACCTTTAGCTTGGGCGGCGAGACTGAAGTCTACTTAGCAATCACAATTTCTAGGGTGGGATAACTCACTTCCTTTTCAATGTTTAGCTTTACTCATGATAAGGCTTACCCACTATCAGCCTGACTTGTAGTCATTGTATCCAAACAAAACATTTTAAAACATACCTTACCTTTTTTGAAAACCCTTTCTAAAACATTTTCCAATTTTTAAAAATAGAAGATAGGGCATTTTCAATTCAACGTGAAACAATACTCAATTAGGGTTTCTAATTCTTGTTAATCAACTAATGTTTGATTTTCCATTTCTAGCCTAATCAACACATTTTTAGGCTTGACTTTCTATTTTTTAGCCCAAGGCACCTAAAGCCTAGACTCTGATACTACCTTTGGTATCAGAGAAAACTTTCTAATTTTGGCCCAACAACTAATGACTTGGCTTTGATACCACCTTTGTAACAACCCAACCCCCATATTCTTGTCAATGAGTGTTTAGACTTAACCCTTGTTGAAACAGTGGACTTAACCACAAGGCGGGCTGGGTTCGGTGTTACTTTACAAGTGAGACACACTTGACTTTCCATTCCCAATATCTCATACCTTAATATAAAAAATAAACAAGGTCACTCTATAAGAGGTAAAAGGAAATTCTAATCTTCATCAATTCATAAAGAGAGAAGTACATAACTTTTACTGAAAAACAATTACAGCGGCAATCATAACAAAACTGGGCAAACATGCCCTACATAGAAATTTCTAAATCAAAGGAGATGTCTTGAGTCCTTGCATATTCAATTTCCTGAAAAATGTTAAAGGAAGGGTGAGCACTAAGCTCAGTGGATCTTAAATAACCATTTTCATATTCAAATCATTAACAAATTCATATTTCAAACACTAACAAACATTAGGTGTTTCAAGCATCAAGTTGTGTAAAGTTGGAACTTAGACCAAAAGAGTTTTTCAACCTTTGATGTTCTCAACTAAGTGACTCCTTAGAGTGAAATATGACCTTTTTTAGTCATTTTCATAGGACTTTGGACTTAGGGACTCAAATCCACCAACCAATCACTTAGGTATTACAAACCTTATGAACTAATCATAAGAAGAAAACAGTCATAGCAACCTTGTGTCTGCTATGATGGTACGTGGTTAGAATCACCATATTCTCATATTAAATCCCATAATCGTGAAAGATAAATAAAGATTTTAGAATATGGCATTAAACTGAAAATAAAATTCAGAATTTCATAGAACCAAACATTCACCATTCACCATACATATCAAACATTTAGACAATCCCTAAAAGCATGGTACTAGCAAGGGGTATTCATCATGCATACATGGATATGGATAAAATCAAACTAAAAAAATGCATAAATACTGAGAACTGAAATTATACTAAGAGAATTTCAAAAAAACAAATCTCAAAAAAAAAAGAATAAACACGCTAATGGTTTAAACAAGAAAAGGCAATTTAAGAGAAGCAATTTTTACCTCCAATTTCCAGCAGAGGTTCCCTTTGCTTTAGCATTTGAATCTCAGCAAAAAACACTCTCTACTAATCACTAAAACTAAAAGTCTCTCACTTTTGCACAAAAGAAAATGAAAAGAAAGGAAGAAGAAGAAGAAGTTTGACAGCACAAAAGGGAAGAGTCTCTCTTGTTCTTGGAGTGGGTGATTGTGAACAACATAGGGGGTATTTATAGTTTTTCAAGAGCCAAGGGGGACATCCTAGGGTAGCTTGGGCAACATGGACAACTTTTGACTTTTGAGCAAGTTTCCAAACACTTAGAGAGAAACATGGTAAGTGTGCACAAGGATCACTAAACATGCCAATTTTCTTATGAACCATGATTTGGTTCTCTATTAAATTTCTTAATTAATATCAAAGAATATTTTTAGACTTAGAATAATGCTAATATCAGTTGGGACGTGATCTAGTGAGCATAACAAGTTTCTAATCTACTTTGGCAAGTAAATGTGAGCAAGAATCTTTCCTTTGTCAATTTTCTTTGTTTGGGCGTCACTCTTAGTGTATAATGGAATTCTTTCTTCTTTGGACGTCCAACCAAGTGAGTATGCTATCAGTCTTGAGGGGATACCATAACAAAGTCCAATATTCATATCTAAGCTTAAGGAAACTCTCCAATTTGGTTTAAACCTAAGGGTGGTGTCCCATATGTGAGAATCACTCAATTTAGGCGCCAAAATGGGAGATGAAAGTTTCCATTTTTGATTCTCTCTTCGGGGTGTGGGATGTCTAGGGTTTTATGAGCATCAATTCAGATTTCAAACCTTTCTAATTAGGTTAATTCACATGTGTGCACACACTCATGTGCATGGATGGACCAGTTTTGCTTAGGTAAGACATGGAGTACATGATCACTAGCTTGGTGCATAGAATCAATCTTCATGGATTTCCAAATCCTAGGTGGGACGTCTCATATGATTGGTGTACAGAATCACTTGTGTGGTACATTGGATCATGTTTCATGGAATCACATAAGGGAAGACGTCTCATGGTGGTTGAGTAGTGTGGGGTGCACCCGATCATGGTGTTCTACACATGTGACTTTCATATGCTTTGGGTAGCCATGCCTTCATGAGTTCACATGAATTTAATAAAATTTAATATCTCCTTAATCACTTGGAATTCAGGTGTATAACCTATAGTTTTGGAGCCACATGGTCAAGACACAAGTTTTAAGGTATAGTTTCGCCCAAGATGGTTTTTCTTTAAAAACCTTCCTTACTTAGAGCCCACTGAAGGTACTCGCCCGAATCTTGGCCAATTGTCCCAACTTTTGGATATGTCATGTGTCTTGTTAGTTTATGCTATCCCATGGAATTTTGAGTCATTCTGAATCCTCGAAGTACCCTAAATGTCACTTCTTTCCTAATTTAAACCTGTGAAGGTGTTTGGCAAAATGAGAACCCTAATCTTGATCAATTGAGCTAATTTTCGGATATGTTGTTCAATTAGCCGATTCAAGCCACTTTGCTTCATTTCAAGTGATTTTGGATTCTTAAAGGTCACTCAATGAGAGTTTTAGCCTAAAACAAGCTAAGTTTTATTTTGCACTCAAATTTCACTGAATAAACCTTGAATTTTGTTTCATTTGGTATTGAGTTCTTAGGGTATTATAGGTTTGCTCATTTTGAGTATTAGAAACTTCTAAGTTGGTTGCTCACATGTGTGCACACACACAAATACACTTGCATGGCCGGTTTAAGCACAAATGGGGCGTGGTACACATGATCAAGCATTGTGTGCATAGAATCACTCTTCATGGATTCTAATTAGGTGAGATGTCCCATAGGTGTGAGTGTACTCGTTCAGTTGTGTGGTGCATGGGATCATTCTACAAGGGTTCAAACAATGGAAACATCCCATGAAGCTTTGGGTCGGGTGAGGGTACACATGTTTATGGTGGTCACATGCTTAGGGTGGCCATGACTTCATGGGTTCACAAAATCGAATAAAAATTAATCTCCTTATTTACAAGGAAATATGATTTATAACCTATAATTTTGGAATCACATGAACCTAATACAAATTTTAAGGTCTTGCTTGGCTTCAGGTGATATTCCTTAAAAAGCTTTCCTTATTTAGAACCCACTGAGGTCACTAGGCCAATGAAAATTCAAATCTTGGCCAATTGTCTTAATTTTTGGATATGTTATTTATTTCGCTAGTTCATTTCATCCCATTTCGTTTTGAGTTATTTCGATTCTCCAAAGTACCCTAAATGCCAATTCTTTCTAAATTTGGACCCCCTAAAGGGTGTTTGGTAAATTAAAACCCTATTGTTGACCAATTGAGCTATTTTTCGGACATGTTGTTCAATTGGTTAGTTCAAGTCATTTTGCTTCATTTTTGGATCCCTAAGGGTCACTAAATAAGACTTTTAGAACCTACCAAATTTAGCCCTGAAATGAGTTTCATTTCACACCCAAAGTTCACTGAATAAATGATAAATTTCATTTAATTGAGCAAAGAGATATTAGGGTATTACAACCTACCCTCCTTAGAAAAATTTCATCCTCGATATTTGTACATAACTAAGGATTTTTAGTGAATAGATGTGGATGCTTGGTCTTCATCTCACTTTCGAGTTTCCGAGTAGCTTCTTCCACCCTGTGGTATTTTCACAATACTTTTACTAGCTAAATATCCTTGGTTCTAGACTCTGTACTTTATGGTTGAAGATTTTGACTGTTGTTTCCTCATAAGTAGCCTCATCTTGAATATTCACTTCCTTCTAGTAGATGACGTGAGAGGGCTCAGGTTCATACTTTCTCAACATGGATACATGGAATATGTTATGAGCTGAAGTCATTTAGTTTGGTAGGTCCAATTCATAAGCACATTCCCCGATTCTTCTAAGTATTTCAAAGGGTCCAACAAACCTTGGAGATAACTTTCCTTTGAATTCGAACCTCTTGATGCCTGCCCTTCTAAGGACTAATTCTCAAAAATACCTTGTACCCAACTTGAAACTCTAGTGGTATTTTCCTTTTGTTAGCATAGCTCTTTTGATGACTCTATGTTGTAGTCAGCCTCCTCTATATTAACTTGACTTCATTATTAATTTCTTCCACCAAATTTGGTCCACTTAATACATGATCCTCGAGTTAAGCCCAACTAGTAAGTGATTTGTAGGGTTTTCCATAAAGAGTCTCGAATGGAGCCATCTTAATATTCGCCTGATAACTATTGTTATAGGCAAACTTTGCCAAGTCTAAGTACTTGTTCCAATTCCCATTGAAGTCTAAAACACAAAACCTAACATATCCTCTAAAATCTGGATAACTCTCTCAGACTGACCGTCAGTCTGAGGGTGAAATGTTGTACTCATGGTGAGCTTAGTACCCATCTCCTTCTATAGGTTTTACTGGAACTATGAAGTGAAGTGAGAATCTCTGTCAGACACAATAAAGCCTGACAATTTCTTTCACATAAATTTTTCCCAGCTTACTGATTTGGTCTGTGGATCTAATCGGCAAGAAGTGAGCCACTTTGGTGAGACAATCCACAATCACCCAAACAGTATCTTCTCATTTCTAATTCTTGGGCAAACTATTAACAAAATCTATGACAATGTTATCCCACTTTCATTCAGGGATAAGGAGTGGTTGTAATGTCACACCACATAGGTCGGACACACTGCACACCCCGGACACACACCGTGGGTGTGGTGATTCACCAAGTACTGTCCCCACCCCTTGGGGTTTTATTTCGCCTTCGCTGAGATTCGATCCCTAGACCCTGGGGATAAGTATCTAAAGTTTGCTCAATCTGCTCCCATTGAGTCGTCGTGTCTGACCTATGTAGTGTGACAATAAAAAGGTGCATTTTTATTGTAACAACCCACCGCCACCGCCACTGGGACCGACATCCACATCATGGTTCATCATGGCATTGTTACTCATAAGGTACTGTTCCCCCCCTGGGATTTTATTTTGCCTCTGTGGAGTTTTGAACCCATGACCTAGGGGATAAGTATATTGTTCTTGCAACATCCACTACCATTGAGCCAGCCATGACGTGGGTGTGGGTCCTAGTGGCGGTGGCGATGGGTTGTTACATGTAACATTCCAGAGGGTTTCTAGTGTTCTACTTTAATTTGTTGACAAGTTAAGCATTTAGAGACATGCTTAGCTACGTTTCTCTTCATCTCTCTCCATCAATAAGCCTTTCTAAGGTTCTCGTACATTTTATCTCCACCTGGATGCATTGTATACTTGGTTTAATGAGCCTCATCCAATATGGTCTGCTTACTCTGTCGATTCTGAGGTACACAGATCATTTTCTTGAGCCTTAGGATATTCTCAACATCTAACCTGAAGTCAGCATGCTTACCCTGTGTAACTCCTTCGATCAGACTAGTGAACCATTTGTCTTGCCTTTGTTCATCCCCAATCCAGTGCAGAAGATTTGGTTGGCAAGACATAGTGTAGAGGTAGACTTGTTTTTCATTTAGAGTCACACCTAGCTTAAAGTCATCAATCAACTGGTACATCTGGCCCTTTTCTTCCTCTTGTTTGTTGAACATTCTACTCAAGGCACTAGCCACCACATTGGCCTCCCCGGGCTAGTTGTGTAGTTGGAAATCATAATGTTTCAGGAACTCCATCCATTTACGTTGCATGAGGTTCAACTCTTTTTGGGTGTAGATGTACCTCAAGTTCTTGTGATCTAAAAACAAATCAAATTTCTCACCATAGAAGTAGTGTCTCCAAATATTTAGGACGAATACAATTGACGCTAATTCTAGGTTGTGAATAGGGTAATTCTTCTCATGGACCTTTAGTTGTTAAGAGGCATAAGTGACTACTTGTCTCTCGTACATCAACATTGCTCCAAGTCCACTCAGCGAAGCATTAGTATAGAGGGTATAGGTAACACCATGGGTTGGAGTGATTAGGACAGGGGCCGTAGTCAATCTCTTCTTCAGTTCTCGGAATGATTGTTCACACTTCTCATCCCACTCAAACTTAACTCCCTTCCTAGTTAGCTTAGTCATAGGTACTGGTAGTTTAGAGAAATCTTGGATGAACTTTCTATAGTATCCAGCTAGGCCTAAGAAACTCCTAATCTTTGTAACTGTCTTAAGTTACTTCCAATCCATGATAGCTTCCACCTTCTCCGAGTCTATAAAGATGCCTTCTGCTGATACTATGTGACCAAGGAACTTGACCATTTTCATCAAGAACTCACACTTGTTGAACTTTGCATATAATTGATGCCTCTTGATGATCTCCAACACTATATGCAAGTGTTCTAAGTGTCCGGCCTTTGATTTGGAGTAGATTAGTATGTCATCTACAAATACCACCACAAACTGGTCAAGATATTGTCTAAACACTTGGTTCATCAAATTCATGAAGGCTGCCAGGGCAGTGGTTAAACCAAAGGGCATCATGGTGAACTCAAAGTGTCCATATCTTGTTTTGAAGGTTGTCTTGTGTACGTCAGACTCCTTGATTCTCAACTAGTGATATCTCGACTTAAGATCAATCTTTGAGAAATGAGTCGCTACTCTCAATTGATCAAATAGGTCATCAATCCTTGGCAAAAGATACTTATTTTTTCAGTGTAGCTTGGTTCAACTTCTGATAATCGACACAAAGTCTCATAAAATCATCCTTCTTTTTTACAAACAATACCAGAGCTCCGCAGAATGATTCACTTGGCCTAATAAAGCCTTTCTCCTAGAGCTCGTCGAGTTGAGACTTCAACTCGATCAGTTGTACTAGTGTCATTTTGTAAGGAGGTATGGCTATAGGGTTGGTTCTAGGATGAAGTTCAATCTTGAACTCTAATTTTCTAGCAGGTGGTAGTCTGAGTAAGTCATCTGGAAACACATCCTTGTACTCACTAACCACTGCTAGGTCTTGGATTTTCTTTAGTTCAATAGGTTCTTCTTTAGAACATTCCTCGAACTCATTCTTCTACCTTAAGCAGTTCATCATGACTAAGGTTGCATTCCTCGGTAGTCGCTGCATATCCCCATTAATTTTATAGGTTTCCCTAAAAGGTAGGGTTATGATCACTCGTCTTTTAGAACAATCTATCTGGGCTTGGTACTAGTCTAACCAATCGATCCCCATGATTACATCATAGCCATAAAAAGATAAAGTATATAGATCAACTGTTAAGAGTTTATCCCCAAACCTTAGGTCACAACTACACATTCTTTTTGAAGTTATAGTGGTCCCTATTGGTGTGGACACATTCAAAGTCATGGGTAGTGTTTTTCTCACAAGTTGTAACCTATAAGCTAATTTCTTAGAAATAAACGATTTTGATGCACCCGAGTCAAATAATAGTTTCACAGCAACATTGAATAACAGGAACATACCTTCCACTACTGGGACATGGTCTTCCTGAACCTCAACAGCAAACATTCTGGCCTAATTCTGCCCATGACCCTAGTTTTGCCCCTGATTAGCGTTCTGTTGCTGTTGTCTCCCTTGAGGGCAACCGTTCGGACCTCCTCCTTGTGGTGGTTGTTGCTGAGGAGCCTAAGCAAGAGTAGTCGGGCAATCCCTAGCAAGATGACCCTTCTGTCTACACACATAGCACAACCCTTGCCTCCTGTCCTGTTCCTTAAACTCATTCATAGTCTGCCCCTATTTTTGTGGTGCTTTTCGAGGTTTCTTACTTTTCTTCTGAGACCCATGATCTTTTTCACTCCCAGGCCTTTTATTCTTTCCCCTCATCTGTTGTTCCAGGTTGAGTTCTTGTTTTGATGTTAAAGCTTTTCTAAGATCTCTCTGCCAGACATGGCAGCTCTGGTAGTGTATCTCTTGGATCCAGCCATTATCTCCAAGTCAAAAGCGATTACAGTATCTGACAAGGTATCATAATGAAAGATTTAAGAGAATCATAATCTGGGGCACACAACCAGTCTTCCCTTATCTTCGGGATACAAATGTTTTTCCAGAATTGAGAAGATAGTTGTCCCGTCCATATTCATTCATCGAGTTCGTATTTCCTAACCTTTCATTTCATTTTTACTATTATGATTCTAAATTCAAGTACCTAGGTTCTCGATTTGTTCAGTGGCCTAATAGTTTATGCTTCTAGGTTCTTTTTGTTCTTGGGTACAGGATTTGGTTTTATATGACATACATATAAACAGTTCAAACATGTTTTTCAAACAATCAAACAATCAGGCAATTTCATGCTAGCATAAAGTTCCAGGCTTCCATCTAAGCTTCCTAGTTCAAGTGTCTCATACCACTCTAGCCCTTCCACTTAGACTTTCACTTAGAAAATTGTAACACCCCAACAATTTCGCCAATGTATCGATAACTAAGGTTTTTCAAGCCCACTATACCTGACCATTCCATACCAGCCAAGCATAGAGAAATAAGTTCTTCTAAAATTACTGATCATTTATAAAACATGGTCTGTCATTCTCCAAGTCTAGGCTTCCTCCATGACCCTAAATTCCTATGCGTCCCATACCACATAAAAACCAAAGTCATAAAATCTTCTCGATCTTGTGTCCTGACCAAACAAGATTTAGTTCTCACACATTTTCAGTTTCTAACATATGTCCGAAAATTTTATGCTTTTGATCCACTAGTCCATCCATGCTTCTACCTAAGGTCATTCTCCTAGATCCATGGTTTCAATTTGGTTGACTCACAACCTTCTGTCTAGTCAAGATACCATTTTTGGCATCCTTTTCAACTTCTAGTTAGTTTTTTGGCCTAATTTTCTACCTTCTATTTTTTTTAATAGAAAGTAAAGGTGTTCTTCAACTCAGACTACTCATACAAGCTGGTGGGACAACCTCTAGATCGGGTGGCGAGATCGAAGTCTACTTAGCAGCTGCATTTTTTAAGGAGAAATAACCCACCTCCCTTTCAATGTTTAACTTTACTCAGAACAAAGCTTACCTACTATCAGCTCAACTTACTATCTTTATATCCAAACAATACATTTTAAAACACATCTTTCTTTTTTGAAAACAATTTCCAAAATAGTTTTCAATTTCAAAATAGAAGGTAGGGCCTTTTAATTTCAACTCAAAGCATAGCTCAAACCTAATTGAGTTAATACGTTCTAAATCTAATAAGACTATTGGTGTAAGATTAAACTTTCTAATTCTAGCCCAACAATACATATTTAGGCTTGACTTTCTATTTCTAACCTAAAACATCTAAACCCTAGGCTTTGATACTACATTTATAATACCCCCAACCCCCATATTCTTTGAACATTGGACATAACCACAATGGACTTAACCGTTTGGTGAGTTGGGTCCATGTTACTTTACAAGTGACTTACACTTAACTTTCTATTTTCAATACCTCATGCCTTAGTGTAAATTCAAGAATACACAATTTTGCTTTGTGAACAATCAAAGCAATTATTTAAGAGATAAAGAAAGTTCAAACTCTTTTATTCATAATAAAAATGAAAGTACATAACTTTTTAATTAAATTGTTATAGCGGAATAATCAAAAAAGGAAAAAAAACTTAGCAACATTCCTAACTTAAACGTTTCAAAAAAAAACATAAAGAAAACGTTTCTTGTTTAGCATCCATGACAATGATCAATTTTCTAAAAAATAAGAGAGGAAGGTGAACACAAAGCTCAATGGATCCTTTTCAAACAACCATTATTCACATTCAAACTAATAACACATTCATAATTCAATCACTTGCATATATTAGGCGTTTCAAGCATCAAATTGTTTCAAGTTGAGATTTAGACCAAAAAGGTTTTAAGGCCCTTGATGTTCTTAACAAAGTACCTCCTTAGAATAAAATATGGCAAGTCTTGGCCAGTTTTAGTGGACTTTTGTAACTTAGGGACACTTACCCACCAACTAGGTACTTTAGTCTTAAAACCATATGAACAAATCATTTGAAAAGAACATTCATAGTAATCCCACAAGTTTACTTTGATGGTACATGGTTATTATAACCATCTTCTTATGTTAATCTCATGTCCGTGATTCATAAAAACTAATTTTAGAATATGAACTATGACAAATAAAATTCAGATCATAATCAAAATTGAAAATCAAGTATGGAACATCTAAAAACATGTGTCATATTATGAAATAAAGCCTAAGCATGATACTAACATGGTATGAGTATGATGAATTGATAAACATGAATCAAATCTAAAACTAAAAATAGATTTTAAAATACTAAAACTGAAACCTTTTGTTTTCAAAGAAATCACACAAGCGATGAACATGTTACAAATTTGAATAAGAACAAAGGGTGTTCTAGAAGTCACTTTCACCTTATGATGTTTTCTCCCAAAAATTTCAGCAAGGATTCCCAACGTTTTAACACTTTCAAACACCAACAAAATCACTCAAAATAACTCACTAAGCTACTGAAATTGAAACTTCTCACTTATGAGAAAGAGAAAACAAAAGTGAAAAGGGATGCCAAGAAGAGGGCTTAGAAGACAACAAGAGAAAATCTCATCTCTTATTCTTGGAATGAGTCGAATGAGAGCCTCAAAGGAGTTTATATAGATTTTTCATGAGCATATGCGGACATCATGGGCAGCTAGGGCAACTCACCACGTTTGGGCATGTTTCCAATCTCATAAGGGGCGGCTTTGAGTGAATTAGGCAAGAGATCATTTAGGGTTTTCAATCCCAAGTGTGAACACAAATATAACCCCTTTTTGGTTTCCTATTTGTGTGTGAACACAAATCAGCTTTGAGATTTCTTCCTAAATATTTAGGAAGTCCCATATCAGCCCTAATCTCATAACCATAGCAACTTTCCTATCTATTTATGAGTGTTCATCAAGTAAGGTTAATATGGACACTTTGAATATCTCATTTTGGCGCCACCCTTGTTTCCTTTTTATGAGGCTTCTAAGTTGGATTGCGAGCAAGGGTGACGACTAGGGTTAGCTCATTTTGAATATTAGAAACTTCTAAGTTGGTTGCTCACATGTGTGCACACTTGTACACTTGTACACTTGCATAGCTGGTTTTAGCACAAATGGGGCATGGTACACATGATCAAGCATAGTGTGCATGGAATCACTCTTCATGGACTCTAATTAGGTGAGATGTCCCATAGGTATGAGTGTACTTGATTAATTGTGTGATGCATGTGATCATTCTATAAGGGTTCAAACAATGAAAACATCCCATGGAGCTTTGGGTAGGACACATGATCATGATGTTCCACCCATGTGACTTGCACATGCTTTGGGTGGCAATGACTTCATGGGTTCACAAAAATCAAATAAAAATTAATATTTTCTTATTTATAAAGAATTATGATTTATAACCTATAGTTTTGGAATGACATGATTCTAATGCAAATTTTAAGGTATAGTTTGGTCCCAGGTAATTTTCCTTCAAAAACTTTCCTTGTTTAGAACTCACTGAGGTCACCAAGCCAATGAAAATCCAAATCTTGGCCAATTATACTGATTTTTGGATATGTTATTTATTTTGTTAGTTCATGTCATCCTGTTTCATTTTGGGTCATTTCAATTTTTCAAAGTACTTTAAATGCTAGTTCTTTCTAAATTTGGACCCCCTGTAGGGTTACTAAATAAAACTTTTAGAACCTGCTAAATTTAACCCTGAAATGAGCTCAGTTTCATTTTGTATCCAAATTTCACTGAATAAATGATAAATTTTATTTAATTGAGTATAGAGTTTTTAGGGTAGTACATAGCATTGTATAACCTTATATACATTTTTTTTTTATTAATCCTCAAATTACATAAATGCAAATTTAATATATCAATTGACCTTCAAAAATTTTAATTTTAGTGTCATTGAGTCCGAATTTCATTCTTGACATATTAGTACCCGTTAACTAAAATTTCAGTGTCAATATGTATACCCCTTAGGTGTCGACTTTCAATTACCATAGAAATTCTTAGGGCCTACATGAATATAAATAAACTATATATCTATTTTCTACTTGTTGATCTGAACACAATGATTGTAATATGCTACAATCTGATACTAAATTAAATAAAACAATTCAATTGCATTTGATTGAATTTGCGTGAGAAATGAAAACAGATCCATTTTAAGGATAAATTTTGCAAGTCCAAACCCCATTTAGTATATCTTTTGACTTTAGAATGACTTGAAATGACACAAAATGCCATGAGATGATCAACTAGACAACATATCCAAAAATCAACTTAATTGGCCAAAATTTTGGTTTTATTTGCTCAATACCCTTTAGTGGAGTCTAAATTAGGAAAGTAAATAAAATGAGGGTCATCCTAGCCAAATGATAGTTTGGAAATATGCATTATTTTATTATAAACACAAAAATATATAATAAAGTCTTTAATTCTCAGTAAATAATGAGATATGAGATTTTATTAAATTCATGTAAACCCATAAATTCATGGTCACCCTAAACATGTACAAACTACATGGGTGAACACTTAACCAACACATTATGATAATCTTTACATGTATTCATTAGAAATATATGTACCCATATATATATATATGCCTACATCCATACATATATATGTATATGTATATATGACAATTTATTTGTTTCATTCATCATTTTTATTCATTTCATTTTTTTTCAACTCCCACTAAAAAATTATTTCATTATTTATTTTAATTTCTCAAGTAATACACTTATTACTTAATACTATCGCAAAAAATCACGTATTTTCATTTAATACACATATTAATTTGTACAATTCTTGTAAAATTATGTATTCTTATTTATAATTTATTAATTGATATATGAAAATATATGTCAAACCTGTCGACTCAATGTCCAAAAATACGAGTTGTTACAGTCTCCCCTCCTTAGAAACAATTTTGTTCTCAAAATTTACTAAAATAATAAAAATCAAGAAACAACTCTCACAATCTCAAGGAAATGACTGGCCACATAGTCCTCTTGCTCCCAAATGTCCTGCTCGGCATCATGAAACTGTCAACATACACATGTCATCGATATCTCCTTGTTGCGCAGTTTTGTAACACCCTAACCCCCATGACTTTGGTTTAGTTCTAACCACAAGGTGGGCCAGACCATGTTACTTTTACAAGTACACAACTTGCATCACATTTTATTTCAATTATCCCAAGGCTTATTAATTCACAATGAGCACACAACCAAATTTAATTTTTAGAAATGCTCCAATCTTTATTTCTTCAATAAAATAAAGAAGTACATACTTGAATTTCAAATAATAAAAAGTACATAACTCAACTTAAGAACTAAATTCAGCGGAAATCTTAATTGAAATAATCAAAATTTCGATTACATGTAAATTATTAAATTTAAAACCCTATCTAATGTCGGTAGTCTTCATAATTCAATTTTCTGAAAAATATGAGAGGAAGGGGTGAGCACATAGTCTAGTAGATCATTCCATAAATAACTAAAGTGCTAATTCAAATCAAAAGCACATCCAAATTCAAACACTTACGTATATTAAGCGATTTAAACATCTTTGGTTATTATTGATGTTAAGACTGAAAAGGGTTATAATCCCTTGATGTTCTTATCAAAGCACTCCATTCTTGGACAGAAAGACAATTCATCTTATAATATTCTATTAGAATAAGGATCTCACATCCATATTTCAAGTACTTTGGGTTATACCCATCCACACTCAGTGACGAGACCCATATACACTAATTATATATAAAGAACACCTATAGCATTACTTAGATTACTATGATAGTACGTGGTTCATAAACTTCAAAGTCTTAAACTTAATTCTCACATATTCATGAATCTAAAATTAGAATAATAAAATTAAGAATAAAACATTCAAAAAGCATGAAAACAATACATCGCATGCTTCATAATTCAAATCAAACCTAAGCATAGAAACTAGGCATGACATGGTATCATGAATACTTAAAACATGTATACATGTTAAACTGAATTTAAATCATGATTAAACATGTTGAAAACTGAAACTAAATGCACTAAACTGAAAATAAAAGATGCATGAACATGCTTGAAACTCAAACCAGCAAAGTAGAAGTGTAAGAAATCTCATCCACCTTATAAAATGTTTTCTCAAAATTTCAGTAGAGATTCTTTTCTTCAACACATCTAGTATTCAAAGACAACTTAAGAACACTCAATTAAACACCAAAGCACTCAAGAATACTTTAAGATCACTCAGGAACAAAAGGGTTGTCAAGAAGAGGGCTAGATAAAATCAAGAGGAACTAGTATGCTCTTGTTTTGGAACGAAGAAGAATGAGTGCATTAGGGAGGTTTATATAGATTTTTAAAGGATAAAGGGGCACTATTTGGGCATCTTAGATTAAGGTTTCCTTATCCCACAGTTTTGCATGTTTCTTCACAAGGTTGGCAGCTAGGTTTTGCACACAACACACATAGATGATGTCTATGGTTTTTGCATGAAGGTTATGATGATATTTCCTCTAGTTGATGCCAAAATTACAGCATTTTCTTGTGTAGGTAACTTTTCCATTTCTGATTTTTGGTTTCTTCTTTGTTTGTGACAGCTAGGGTTCCTCTTGTGAGCGTAAATCAAACTTTGAAAACTTCTATTTGGATTGTTCACATGTGTGCACACACACACATATGAGTCATTTTTGCCCAAGTGGGGCATAGTGTGTATGATAAATTTTTATATGTACATAAGATCATTCTTAATGGTTTCTAAACAAGGTGAGAAGTCCCATGTAGTTAGGTAGTTGAGGGTATACATGATCATATACTTGGCACATAGAATCATTCTTAATGGAGACATCTCATGCAATTTGGGTAGGGTGTGGTGCACATGATCACCCATGATCATGCATGTTTGTATCATCACCCATGCATTCTTGGGTCCATACGAATTTAACAAAAATTCATATTTCTTAATTGGCTAGGAATTAAGGCATTTATCATATATTTTTGGGTTCACAAGAAAATAATAAAATTTGCAAACTATTATTTGGCTAGGGTGATCTTCATTTTCTTTCCTAATTTAGACTCCACTGAAGGGCATTAGGTAAATGAAACACCAACTTTGAGCAAATGAAATGATTTTCTGATATATTGTCTAGTGGATCAGTTCATGTTATATCATTCCATTTCAGGTCATTTTGGGTCCTTAAGGTTCACTAAATAAAGGTTTTGGACCTACTAAATTTATCACAAAAATGAACCCGGTCTCATTTCTCACCCAATTAGAATTTTCATTGTTTTATTTCCCTTAAATACCAAAATGATTTATCCCTTCTGAGGATAAATCCGAAGCAGCACATGATCACCAATACAAACTCAAGGATCTCATTCGATTATTCGCATAACTCTTCTGTTGATCTTGAGTTGCCTTCATGTTCTGACAAATTTGTTGAATCTTACCTGTTTGCTCCTATACAAAGGTAGGGCCAAAAACTGTTGTGTCACCAACCTCGGCGCAACAAGCTGGCAATTAGCAAGGTTGACCATGTAATGCCTCAAACGATGTCGTGCAAATGCTCGTCTGGTAGCTCTAGATCGTGTGTGGGATAATTCTGTTCATGGACCTTCAATTGTCGCGAAGCATAGGCTATTACGTTTCCCTCTTGCATTAACACGACACCCAATCCATTCTGCGAAGCATCAGTGTACAATACATACCTCACACCATGGGTAGATGTGACAAAGACAAGTGTCAAAGTTAATTTTTTTCTTCCATTCTTGGAATGGTTGTTTGCTCTTATCATCCCAAACAAATGTCTCTTCCTTTTCGGTTAACTTGGTCATTAGTCCAACCAACTTCAAGAAATCTTAGATGAACCTGCAGTAGTATTCAACTGTAACACCCTGGAATTTTGCAATAAAATACTATTTCATAAGAAAATGAGAATTTTAAAACAAAATAACAATACAAAAAAATATTTAAAAAAAATTAAGTAATAAATAAATACAAGGTTCATGAAAAAATGAAGTAAAATAAATAAATGTAATTATAATACTAATAAGAACAAATGAATGAGAATTATATCTTATTTAGATATAAATATAGATTAAACTTTAGAAAATAAATTATTCTATAGCTTATTCGCCCGAGCGCGACAACACGAGTGACTCAAAAATGGAAGCGCGATGGCGCAAGTAACGTGAAAGTGAAAAATGGATTATTTGATCAAAAAAAATATATACACATATATATGCATAATAATAATAATAACAACAACGTAATAAGAGAAGCAAATCTGGAAAATCTGGATTTAGATTTAAGAGAAAAATAATTAATATTAATTGATTGGAGTAGTTATCTTAGTAAAGTAAAATTTTAATATTGAAATTGGTATTAAAATGAAAATAAAAAATTTGAAAAAAAAAGGGAGGAAATCTGGAACATTCACGCACGAACAAGAGAGAGGAAGACGAAGAATAGAGGTCGTGTTCTGTTTCGAATGACAAACAGAATAGAGGAGATGAAGAACGAGCAGTAACCTACTGCTGCTATTGGGACTTGCGAACAGAGGGGGATGAAGAAGAAGCAAATGTGACTTATGTTTTGAGTGTTGGATGAACTGATGGCGAAAAAAAAGAAATTTGGTATGAAGAAGAATATCCGAATCCAAAACCGATGGCTGCTAGTCATGGAACAAAAACAGAGGAAGGAAGAACCATGCCGGTGAGCTTGGGGGTTTTGTTATTTGGGCAAAACTGAACAGAAATTTCAGCAACATTTGATGATTTGGGCATTGCTGGTGCTGCGCTGTTGTTGTTTGTGATGAAGACAAACGTGAAGGTGAAGATGAAGAAAAAAATCCAGATGCAGAAGATGAAGTAGAACGCAGCAAAGGAATAGAGGAGTGGCTGTTCGCGATGAAGGTGTGGTGCGTTCTGTTACTATCCGTGAAGAACGAAGGTGAATGAGGGGTGGATGATGGGAGATGAAGCTGAAACAAACAAAAGAGGAAGAACGAAGGAAAGGAGCAGCTGGTTGTTGCAGGCCGTGAAGAAGACGAACGTGATGTGCTCAAACGAATAGGAAATTTCGTTGCTGCCAGATGAAAACGAAGAAGATGAGTGTGTGCTACTACTACTATGAGTCCATGAAGAAGAGGAAGATGAGGATGAATCAAGAAGAAAGAAATCAGATCTAAAAAATCTCAGATCTGAAATGTTGGGTGTTACTTGGTGCAAGAGGATGTTCATTGGTGCGTTGGGTTGTTAAGAACAATAAGGAAGAACTCTGATCTAGTGGATTTGTGGATGGGGTTTGGCTGTGACGATTGGAAGAAGATGAACAAGAGAAATGTTGGCTGTTGGTCATGACGTGCGAACAGAAAAAAGAAGTTGAATGTGAATTGTGATGTGCTGGTTATTCTCGTTGTGAGTCAGGCGTGAAGAAGGAGATCAAGGCAACAATTGTTGCTGCCGTGTTTGGACGAAAAAAAGGAGGTAGCAGCTAGTGCTAGCTGTGTTTGAAGGAGACTGAAGCTACTATGCGTCCTACTGTTGAAGAATGATGAAAGAAGCAAAGGGGTCTGTGTAACACCCTAACCCCCACATTCCTTGAGTTTTGATCAACCACCATTATTCCGACGGTGGACTTAACTAATTGGCGAGTTGGGTCATGTTACTTTACAAGCGACACACACTTGACTTTCTATTTTTTAATACCACATGCCTTAGAATAAGTTCAATGGTACAAATTCACATTTAATAAAATCAAGGTAATTAAAGGTAAAGAAAAATTCAACTTCTTTATTAATAAAAGAAAGTACATAACTTTGTAATGTAAACTAGTATATCGTTGATCAATAATCTCAAAATAGAAATACTAACTTTTAGCGGAAGTCTTAATCAAAATTGGGCAACAAGCCCTTACATAAAAAGAAAAATAAAAACTTGCTAAATAAAACATTCAATTTCTATGTCTTTATAATTTAATTCCCTAAAAAATAAGAGAGGAAGGGGTGAGCACATATGTGATCACCCTAGGTCTTATAATGTATACACGTCAACATGAATTTTAAAAATTCAAAATAAATATAAAAATGAGTGGAAACTTGTTTTTAATTATCATTATATGATATT
>JAJIYU010000504.1:0-50322 GCA_030144865.1 Tinospora cordifolia
TGAGAGGTGAAAGAGGCAAAAGACTCGAATGCTATCTAAACCCTTTTCACCTTGACCCATTCATTCACCGTATAAAATCAAAATTCAACACTAAATATCACAATTTTAATATGGTGTGATAGCACATAAGTTGATACACAAAAGTTTATGTGTTGGATACATGTATTTTTCTAGAATTTTAATAAAAATACATGAATTTTTTGAATTTTAAATTATTGATTAAAAAATTAAAAAAAATTAAAAATATATAATTTTGAGGAGAGAATACATAAAATTATAAGAAAAATATCACTTTTGGATAAATATGATTTTTCGAAATGAATGTTAACTTTTTGGAGTAATTATTAAATTTTTATGTAATTAAGGAAATTTTTAAGAGAAAAATATAAATTTTGGTTGAATATCCAATTTTTGAAAAAATAAATGTGTGAATATTAAACATTTGTGTAAAATTGGAGATTTTAAAGAGATTAATGAATTAAGTAATGGTAAAAATAATAAGTGAGAAAAATTTGAAAATATCGGATATATATACATAAAGGGCGCCAAATGAAAAAAAAACAAAAGCAAAAAAAAAAAAACAAAAAGAAGTTCGGCTCCAGCCCATGCGAACTCAGGCCGCAAGCACGAACCAGACCCGTGCCCATTTTGGGCCGTGCCATAACTAGGCACGCAGGCTAAGGCCTACACGATTTTCGGGCTAGGGCATGGGCCGGCCCACGCACCCAATTCCCTTTCCTTCTTTATTTTGCCATGATTTTTTATGAAATTTTTACATTTTTTCACCAAAAAACTAGCAAACCCTATGATTTTTGAGTCATGGTTTTGTCATCCCTTCAACCTCTTGAGCAAGCCAATACATGGTGCCAACGAGTCACCTTACATGAAAGCTCATGGGCCACGTGGATGACCACGTGGCACTCTCATTTGTCATGCAAGGTCACCTCAACATGTAACAAACCTCCATCTTGAGCAGAAATTTCATTTTCTAGTTTTTGCAGCCTATCTTTCATAGCTCATTTTTTCCTCAATTGGTATCCGTTTTCAGTAATCTAAGGCTATTTGGAAAACCCTTATTACCCTCTATAACATTGCACAAGCCATTGGTTGAAGTTTCTATCCATCTGAGGCTAAAACAACAACGAAAAGGTGTTGTTGGAAATTGTTGTAGCTGAAAATCTGTAGAAAAATAGTGTTGGTCTAATCTTTAATAGAGTAGTTCCTAGCCCATCGGAGATATGTTCTTGAAGTAAAATCACTCATTTTCTTCCTTATTGTGTGTATTTCGATCTCCAAGTGATAGAAAGTGGAAACTAAGATCCTAAACCACATTTTATAGAGTCTTGACGTTGATTGGTTGCTCATTTCAACAGTTTTAGCATGAGATAGTTCTGGGAAGCATTTTTGAAGCATCATTTGAAGTGGCTAGGGACATCTATTTGGATTGAAATTTGAAGTGTTTTAAACCTCACACCAAAGGCTACAAGACGATATAAACCCCAAACCCTAAGCCACTGTATGCATAGTTTTATATCAATGCCAAGATGCCTAGTTACATACAAATTTATGGTACTTGAAAAATATTTTAAACTATTAATATATGTGCTAAGTTGTAGGGTGAATTTATAAATGATTATAGCCATGGTTGCTTACTGTTTTAAGATAAGACTTGAATTATCAATATTCTAGAATCTAAACTATAGAAAATATGTAAGATAGGGCCTCAAATTAGTAGAGCAATAAAGATGCTTAGGCACTTAAAAAACCATAGGAAATTTGAAGTTTTGAATAATCTATTATATGACAGAAACGTAAGAGACCCGTTAACTGACCAAATGTAGGTATTTTAAGCTGAAAGTTGGTGGAGAGGTTACTAACATGTCAAAATTGTGTTCCAGATTTCACCCAATCTGAATTGGGTAAGGGGGTCAATTAATGCACCATTCGACTGTCTGTCACATGAGATATGAGATTTCATAGTCTCTGTTAATACACTTAGAAGCCATATCAAATGATGTTCAAAAATCAGAATATAAAATTTTGGTGAAGGTTTAGGTTGTGTAGATGAGATCTAGAAAGTTTTGTGCAAATTCGACTTACGAATTGATCGCAGAAAAATCAACAAATTCACTGTGCAAAGAGAGCAAATGTTTGAGTTTGGGTAAGTGTTGAAATTTGAGGATTTTTGCTTAATTGACCCAATTTTGACATAACTTAATCCAATTGTACTCAAATTGACCAAAAATAACCAAAATTGACCATGTTGACCAATTTTGACTAATTTTGACTCGTTGACTAAGTTTGACCAATTGACAGGATTCAACCGAATCAGATTTCGATCAGTCGAGACTGATTAGGGATAGTCAAGTAGGGAGTTAAACGACATTCTATAAAAAACTAAATTTGAGTTTAAATAATGCAGACTCGAGTGAGCACTACGAGATTGGGCCGCTATTGACAAGACATTGTGAGTAATTTGATTCAGGTCTTTTCTATGACTTGTGTTCCTTGCATGAAACTTGTGTGAAATAATATAATTTAAATGGTTTCATGAGATTGAGATATATTTGAATGATTTTGAAAAGTGTAGATGTACACGAATAATGAGACCATAGGCTCAAGGACCGAGCGTCGGAGTCAGGGTACATGATGTGATTGAGATTAGACTTGAGGACCAAGCGTCGGGGTTAAGGTATATGATCAGTGCACCTAGCCTCAAAACCTGCTCGAGTCACGACACTTGAGGGCCGAGCATCGGGGTTAGGGTATTCAGTGAGTATGTCTAGCTTACGACATGCTTGAATGGTCGGTACGCCTCACTCAAGACCCGTTCGAATGGTGACCATAGGTTGGGTTTGCTGATTTAACCAAGGCTCGGATACAGTTTTTAACTAGCATGTATTTGAGATATTTTCTAAAACTGTTGCACTGCTCATAACTGCTTTTATATTATGCCATGCATTCAAATATTATATCATTTTTATTACTCATGCATGCATGCACTATTTTGGGATATTGGTTATAGTTGACATGCTAGTCTTATTACTGATTGAGTCATGTTGATTTTAAGCTCACTACTCCACTAATATTTCAGGTTCTTCGATAGCTGATAAAGGGAAAGGCGTTTTGATTGCCTAATTCCTTAATAATCTATGTTCCCTTTTTTTGGTCCTTTTGTTAAAGGTCGGTCATTCTTTTTGTATATGTATGTATATATATATATATATATGGGATGAACTGTGTATTGACAAATAGGTAGCATACTAATCACTTTTCGTTTGTTGTTTACTTTCGCTCTGAGTCTTTTAACTATTCTGATATCGTTTGTTATATGAGATTGGAGAGACTTAACAGTGGTTGGACGAACTTGACATAATGAGTAAGTTCGTCCAACCACTGTCTTGGTCGACTGCCCTTTGGCCTAGGGAATGGATCTCGACAAACTTGATATTAGAGCCTAGGTTCAAAAGAATACAAAAACTCTAATAAATAAAGAACCTAGGTGATATCAAAATGATTGCGAAAGTAAATAAATCATGGAACAAAGGAACCTCAAGTTTACATTGCATTTCATTTCACATTAACCCAATTTGCAATTCCAAATTCTTTGATTTAACTCAAAATTTACTTTTAACTATTTATCTGCTAATCAAAATTTATTTCATTTCTTAAAAATACTAGTCACTTGTGACAATTTATCTTTATTACCTAGGTCACCTTCTTTATTGATTTCAATCATTGATGGGCCTTCCATATCTTAGTTTTAAATCATCACATAGTTGAAAATCAAAGTTGCTCCCATCACATAATGAACTAAAATTATATAAATTTGGTGATATATATTTAACTCGCTCTTGCTTTTTCTCTCAACAAATAAAATTAAATAAAATTGGTGATATAAATAAAATTGGTGATAATGAACTAAAATTTATTTCCCTCAACAACTGCACAATCGACTTCATCTATGGTTCTTCCATTTTCAATAGCAGTTGTTATAGATCCCATCTCTATTTCTGTCAATCCCTAGGACTTCGGAATTGGTTTCGACTCTGTAGAGTTCAGTTGTTGGCTAATTTTATAGACGGTTGCAGAAGGTGAAATTAAGTTAATTAGCTTAATGTGGAAAATTGAAATGATTTCACCGAAAGGCTTTAGATCACTATTGTTATTGAAATGCGGAAGTAGAAAAATTGAATTAATTAGAAGATGAAATGACTCACAAGCTGTTGCTATTGTAAAAGATTAAAAATTATATATATTTTTTAACTTTTTTCATTTTCGTGAGAATACAAAAATAACTTTGAGTTTGATCAATTTGTTGAATTAGTCGTCAATCCAACCCAAGTTAGTGTCATAAATTTTTGATATGGTAAGGCCACATCTTTGTTATTTTCTGTTCAAATTTAGGCTTGTATAACATTTCTTAAGTATAAAGCTTGGTGTAAACTAAGATAAAAATAAAGAATAAACCCAAACCCCAAAAGAAGAAACTTTTTGGACAAGGTGGACACACTATTCCACCATGTATACTATCAAAAAGCACCTGGCAACGTAGGCTAAAAAAATAAATGGAAATTGGGTTAAGTGAAAAAAAATTCTATGCTCCTTGCTCAGAAGTCTCTAATTCGAATCTTTAATATGAAAAAAATTACGTTAGGAAAAGTTTCCCATTTATAGTCTTACAACAGCTTAAATGGTAATTAATTTTGAAGTGGAAATAAAACTGTGTCAGGACCCCTTTCCTAGGGCGAAGGACGAACCGACTAGCACAGTATCCCGACAAACCCACCCACAAGCCGAGCTTGCCAAGACACTTTTAAGCCTCATCTTTCAACACCACACCATACACTATCAGAGTAATCATAGGGATACAAAAGAAATTTAAAACACAAAAACACTAATAAGACTTGAAATTCATCAAATAGGTCATAAAAAACATGAGTAGCAAAACATGAGTAGCAATGGGAGTACTTAATCCATTATGTACAAGGCTTTCATCTTCCCTATACATAGCTTTAACCTTCAAAACAATAAATGGCATAAGAAAACCTACCAAAAAGGATAAGAAAGTGCAGCTCTATGCAATGACCACTCCCTTACCCTTATCCCCATCAGAAGGACCTTAAAAGTTAGAGTAGTGAGCCTAATTGTCCATGACAGCTTAGTAAGTAATGCAATCTAATTCATAACTTAAAACAAGCATTCCACAAATAAAATACATGCCACGAATGCATAAACAATAGCATTATGCAAGTGAATGCAAGAGTGAATACAATTTAAATCCATCATGCAGTCGTGCACCTTCATTTGAAAATAGTTAAATGGTGAAAACATTCGCCGAGGCTCTCACCTGCCCCAAAGGCAACTAAAAAATCCACTTGAGAGGGTCACAGACAATTAGGCATATCGTATTGACTCCATTAGGACTTATTGTCGTTACTATCAATCGTAACGACCCAATTAGGACTTATTGCCATTGCCATATTGTGATGGCCCGATTAAGACTTATTACCGTTTTCATCAATCGTAGGCCCACAGAACCCCTTTAACGGGCACTCTGTGCTAGGTGGTCACTATCGGGGTCATATGAGAAATCGACACAACTCCCCCTAACCCTGTACCTTCGGACCTCGAGACTCGGTGCACTTTTCAATTAAAACTAATTTAAAGGATGCAAATTCATTGTAATATGTAATACCATTTTTATAAATGCACAGAATAACAAGTTTTAAGAAATAAGTTAGAAAATACTACTCACAAGGATGTTCTACTCCTGGTGCTCCTCTCGCGACCGTTCACGTCCCGCTAACACTTGGTCCTGCGAAATCAACGTAGCTTCTTAATATTAACATGAGACTTGTCTCACTTTAACTCTACACTATTGGTCAATCAATGGATTGACCCAATCAAGGGTGGTTTATCTATGCTAGTTCAACTTATTTTAAGTTGCTAAGTCAATTTGATCGACCTTGGTCATTCTTGGTCAACCCAAGTCAAACCTATCACTTGCTGATCTAGCCGATCAATTATGGTCCTCATTGAGTCAATTGGGCCAAATTAAGTAAAAAATTCCTAATTTCCATCACTTAGGCTCAACTTTAGTTTGTGGCCCTATTTGGGCAACCATTTTTTCGATTTTTCTGCAAGTAATCCGTACATCGAATTTGTGCCAAATTTTGCAGATCTATTCTAAACTCCTCAAATCTTCCCCAAAATTTTAAATCACAATTTTTAGACTCCATTTGATAGTATTTTTAACTGAGATATTAGGGTTTGTGTGTTTTCGGGTCTCATGTGACAGATAGTGACTGTTTATCTGATTTGACTTACTTATTCACATCAAAATGCTCTAAAATTTGGTAAGAATTTTTTAGAAATACTTAGAAATCTCTCCACCAAATTTCAGCTGAATCCACTGAGGTTTGGTCATTAAATTTACTTTCAGAATTTTTAGCCGAATTACAGTGATTTCTAGGTTCACATTTCTATCATTCTTTCATGTATTTATTTACCTCACCAAACTTCTAATCTAAGGGTCATTCCTTGCACATATTGCAAGTATGTAGGTCATCCCACGATTTCCTATTAAGGTTTCTTCCAAACAGTAAGCATACATAGGCCCAAGGTCATGTTCAAACGTCTCATTAAACATGTTACATGCATTCCAAAACTCAGGAATTTTCTTAAGTGTTAAACATCCAGCTAACATAACATATTTGCAAGTGTACTAAATCACATTTACATAGGGTCGTGGTTAGATCTTTATACCTCTCTGTAGCCTCTACTGTGAGGCTTCAACGCCTCTGGTTCCAGTCCCAAGGGGTGTCCTTAAGTGCTCCAAATACAACCTATAATCTTGTCCAACGCCTGGTTCTGTTGGCACTGTTGTAACAGTAAATCACACAGTCAACACCAATAACTTATAAAACGTATTAAGTGTTCTAGTATCCGATTTCTACCACTTGAAAACTTGAATACACATAATAAGCGATAAAATAAAGGGTCATACCTTAGGGACGAACTTGGAATGGTTCAGGTGTGAGCCCCTCTATAGTTGCTCCAACGCTATTTCCATCACACAGCTGCAACACTGAGTAGATAACCAACTTTAATGGCTTGAAAATTATGTGTAAAGTCTTATTTTTCGTTCTCTAACAATTGGAGGTTAGAGTATACATGGAAATGAAAAAGATGGACAATTTTACCTCCAAAATAGATTAGAAATGACCTAGGATTCCAAGCTTTAAAGGTGACTTCAACACAGACTTTTTTGGTTTTTTGGGTTTGAACACTATGAACAACACCTCTTCTCGGGGGTTTGAGCTCCAAATGGTTCCAAGATTTAGCAAGTTGCTTGTAAGACTTCATAGATGGTAGTATAAGCTTTATAACAAACTAAGATTCAATGAATTTGGCCTAGAAACGAAGGAGATTCGAGCTTGTGAACAAGGTTACAATAACTAGAAATCCTGGACTTGTGCTCAAGAAAGGGGTTTTGATGCATGAAAGGGAGGTTACATGGCCACATAGGATGACACGTGGCCTCCAAACTCTCATGCTCAATGCCCAGTTGGCAATGTCCATTGGCCATCTCAGGTGGTTGAATTTGATGCCAAAAATCAGGAATACAATACCATGGATTCTGATGGCCAAAAAATGCCCAAAAAATGTTAAAAAGTTTGCCAAAATACGTCCAAAAATTGCACAAAACGCCAAAATACAAGGGGGGGCCAGCTACTAGGCACGTGGGCTGGCCAGGACGTGGGCAAACCCACAATTGGGCCCTCAAGCTCGCGTGGGCCGATGGCCCGTGCGCCAAAATTGAACTCCTTTTTTTATTTCTAAATTTTCCTTTTTTAAAATTATTAAAATAATAAATCCATTATTTTTTCACCAAAATGTTTTTATTATACACCATTTCATTATTTATATAATTATTATCTCCAAAAATTAAATAATTTTTTTAAAATCATATTTTTCTCCCAAAAATTTTATTTATCACTCTAAAAATTTCATAATTATTTTAAAAATTCAATAATCAATCCTAAAAATCATTTCTCTAAAAAAAATACATTTTTCTTGTAGTTTCATGTGTTTTCTCCTCAAAATTGTATTTTTTCACATTATTTTAATTTTTCTTCAATAAATAGAGTCGAAATTAGAAAATTTTGAAAAAATTTTATATATTTTTATTAAAGTTTAAGAAAATACATAGAATATACATATGTCAAATCCGTCAATCCGATGTCTACAATGTAGATCATCACAAACTGACTTAGAGACATTGTATAAAAATTATAAAAAAAAAAAAACCATGTCCATATATATTTCATTAGGTTCCAATTATATATATATCCACACGCACACAACAAAAAGGAAGACAGCTAGCATTATGCACATGTTGAATTCAATCAACAAACCAATAAGTTAAATAATCTTGAACTGAACAGGAGGAACGATGTGTATGTACACTTGCTACCTACCATGTTAATACTCTTAACAAAAAATCATTTTAGTAAACATGTGGCAGACCCTTAGATGTAAAAGATTCGCATCCTTCTGTAAGATGCATTGTAAACTCGGTGCTTCAATAATGGTAAATTGAACTCTACCAAGTTATCAACTTTGTTTGCAGAACGGAAAAATGGGTTAGCAATGATGATGAGAATTAAAATCTGTGATGCAGTTAGGCCAAGGTAAGCAGTCCTATTTCTGATGATTGGGTAATGCCCGAGGAACATCACATTCTTTGTTCCCCATAAGAATTTTCAATTACTTGCACTGCTGGTCCATAAATCAGGCGACAACGATCGCTAAAAGAAGCTACTAGACAAGAAACCACCTCCTTGAAGACCATGGATGCCATCTACAAAGTACACAACATTCTCAATCAATCCCATGTAAAATTTTCAGTACACAAATATTCATCAGAATTCATTGAATGTAGCACGATAGAAAAAAACGATGAATATAGGGGAGCTCAAATCATGTGAGACTGATTGGAGATTTAACATGTTATGTATGCTTTATCGCTTCAAATAATTATCATGCCTGAGTATTTTATGGGCTTATCATTTCTCATAGTGTAAAATTCTCAAAGTATTAGTACTCACATCAAAAGATTTCCTTTCACCAAGCTAACTGATATATCAATTACATTGAAAACTTAGACCTAACCAACAATTGCCATAATTCTGCAATTAAAACAGCTATGCACAACATTTCCAACTTCTTTAAAAATGAACTATAAATTGAAAAGATCAGTAGGTAATGATCATTTGTCAGATGCTAGAAAGTAAGACCTTCAAAAGGCTTGTTTTAGTTGAAGTGTCTTCATATGCATAATTTTACTAAACACAGTTGAACTCAACAATAAATTCAACAAAACCTCAAAAACCATTCAACTACACACCATGAATCCACTTCTTCGCGCTATTTTATCAAAGGTTCAACTTACATACACAACTATAAAGACCCCAAAAAAGCAAAAAACAAAAACAAAAACAAAAGAAAAAAAAAAAACCATAAATGAAGCTGAACTCATTGTACAAATGTATGTTGGATATTAATGTTACTTTGAAAAGAATCTTTCTAATCACCCTAAGTCTTATAATGCGTCCACGTCAATATGAATTTTTGAAAATTCTTAATAAATATAAAAATGATTGAAAACTTGTTTTTAATGATCATCGTATGTTATTTAATCAAGATAAAATAACTTAGAACATTCGGATAGTTAGAAACGTGCGAAAATTGCGAAATCTTGAACAATTACGCACAAACCGTGGTCCACATGAGTCTGACCGCGGTCCTTGGGGAGGAAAATATGGAAAAAGGGGCAAACTACACTGTCGACTGCAGTTCCTACAGGCCGACCGCCATAATCAGTGGAAAAATCACAAAAAAAAATTTAGGTCACATGGGTAACCGCGGTCCGTAAAGTGTCGACCGCGGTCCGTAGAGTGCCAACCGTGGTCCATAAAGTGCTAACCGCGGTCTACGAAGAAAATCTGTCCGATGACCAAGGTCCGTCTAGCTCCGACCGCGGTCTGTGTGCGATCTATATATACATTTCAAGCTCTAATTTTCTCATTTCGCACTGAAACGACTTGGGGTTCGGAGGAGACGACTTGAGGGCGATTTGAAGGTGAGTTCCTTGATTTCCTTTGAGTTTTTCTTAAGATTTGATCTCATCTAGAGTAGTTATCAATAGTTAGTAAATCAAAATGATGGAGATCCGTTTGAGAGCTTGTGTTGTGGGTTTAGTGGCTAGAAACCAAGCCAAACGTGGTGAGCATTCTTCATTTCCTTGTGTGTGTATTTGGACACTAGTGTGGATGGATTTGTGATGGTTGTTTAGTTGTGAAATTGAAGGGGTTGATTTCATTGAAAGGGAATCCCATTTTTAAGGTTTGGTTAAGGGGTTTTTGCGAAGAAACAATGTAAGCATCGATTCCTTAGCTAGTTTATATGTTTGAATGATTTTTGGGTGTCCAATACACTAGATTTAAGTGTTAAACTGAAATGGGAATCGCGAGTATGGCGTACACATGCGAAATCTCACTATTGGGTGAGAAATCGTGTGTGGACCGCGGTCCACATAGGACCAACCGCGGTCAATGGACTTGGATGTTGTTTTTGGAGTGTTTTGTGTACACTCTAAAGCATTGATTGATACCAGACCCTTAGGGTCGGGTTAGATGTGTATTAAAGGCCCAAATTGGCGTATCACTACAGTCTAATGATACAAATTGACGGTATTGGACTGCTGTGCGAGGAGCGACGATCCAGCAGTATTTCGGCATGTACAGGTGGGGTTGACTATCTCTTCCTCACTCTTTAGTATTATGCGGATGTTGGATACGGAATATGATTCATGTTAAAATTCTTGTACTTAGTACCATGCTAGGAATGTATGCCTTGGGTGGAATGATTGATATGATATCCTGATGATTGGTTAATCGCTTTCTAGTACTAGGATATTATGATTTGCTTGGTGTATGTTTGCGTTCTTTGCTTAGGTTAGCATTTTAGATAAGCATGTCTGTATGTTGCGTCGAATGAAAACTATGATTATAAAACTAAAAAACATTAAAGGTTTATTAAGAACTCCACGTACTGGGGCGATGGACGAGCACTGGTACATCACGTAGATGTTATCCGGTTGTGACCAGGACGTCATCGTGGGTATCCCCAACTAGGCCAAACTGCGAGCGGCCGTATGAGACCCTCGAATTTGGAAAGTCATGAAGATTTTTCCCTTGGTTTCAGTATCTTCTTGGGCCGTGGTCTCAGAGGTAGACTTCTGTTTTATAAAGATGTTGTGCCTGATTGTGTTCAGGACCACAATTGGGATACCGAGGGTGGTTCACTCTTTCAGTTAATTCCTAATATCAGATGGTAAATTCCTGATATTAGAGCGCAATAAATAAACTGACTAAGTGTTTGAAACGCCCCTAATGATTTGAAACTGTTTGCATGTTTCGTATGCTCGTTTACATAATGCTATTGATGTGTAGGGGAGATCCACTGGGCTTTCGAGCTCATCCCATTTTTATTTTATAGGTACTCATGAGCCCAACGCTCAGTGAGGATGCAGACCAGAGACTGGAGGATGTAGAGAGAGAGAGAGAGAGAGAGAGAGAGTGAGTAATATTTTGTGTTAAACTGTCTCTCTGTTTTGTACAGTTTTTACGATGTATATTTTGGATTTGGGCCGGAGGGTCTTGTATCATATTTTTTGTATATGTATCTACAAGACTGTTTTACTATCTTGAACATTGTTTATTTTGATTGATAAACTGACAATGTTTAGATATTGTATGTTAAATAGTGTTTAATGATTTAGAAAAATTTGATCCGAAAAGTGTTTCCGCTACTATTATCTTGATTTCCAGTATAAATATGATTTTGAACATTCGGTGAATTTGATTTGAAATTAATTGCTTAGTGGAGCATGAATAAAATGATTATTTGAAATTAAGAAATAATTTAAACCTCGTGTATAGAGGTTTGTGGGATGATGATGATGATGATTGTCACATGCCCGGTGCCTCGGCGGACCATGCGCTGAGCTTAGAGCTGCGCGACGCCCGACGACAGGGCCTTAGATTGACAAATATGATGTCCGGCCCAGGGGTCGGGATGTGACAATCTTGCAAGTTGAATCCCACCAGGAATGGTACCACAACATCCATTCCTTGCAACAAGTAATGACAAAGATAGGAATTTCAACTTGACCTTGGGCTTTAGTTTAGTAACTTGAACAATTATAATTACGCAAGATAAGTTTCATTCCATGTAAACAAAATTTGTAACTAAATGTCAAATTAGAGAATTTTTGGAGAAATTCCAAAATATCCAAATTTATTATAATCCATTAAAAAAATATTATAAAATAAAAACCCGTAACATATAGCATATCAATTAATAACACATAAAAATTAATGTTATCAAGTGGGTTGATTAAATTCTGGTGGTGCTTCAGTATTTTCTTTTCATTGTCTTGGTCTTCATAATGCAGAATAGAAATATAAATAAAAACAACAATTATTATTAAAAACAATTTATTTTAGCAAGACTTTAGATTCTAAAATTGTAGTAGGATCACATTAGATAATTTATATTTCGACAACTAATAGTTTTGCAATTGAAATTGATAAAATGAATTAAAAAAGGATCCTTGATTGTTGATTTATCTTTCTTCTTCTCCACTCCTTCAGCCTGTCCTCTACTTCTCTACAGTCTAGTCAAGGTGCCCAAGCCCCCTCAACGCCTAACTGTTAGTCTAGGTGCGGGGGAAGGGCTTTTAATTAATTATTTTATTTATTTTTTTAAATTTTAACGTAAATCTAATTGACCAACGCCATTTTCAAACCTCTCAAAATCGAATGTCTCGAACTAGCTCTGGTGATCATCTCTGAGACTTCAACAATCATCTTCGATGCTCCAACATCTTCTTTGGTAAGCAACTCCAGCAACTCTCTCCATCTCACTCTACGTCTCTCCCTTTCTCTCTACTCTCTCCTTCTCTTTGCTCTCTTTCTACGTCTCTCTCTCTCTCTCTCTCTCTCTCTCTCTCTCTCTCTCTCTCTGCGTCTCTCGTTCTTCTTCAGTTTTTCATTATATATATATATTGAGTGAGAGATCAATACGTAAATAAATAATTCTTCAGAGACCTTTAAATAATTATTTGAAGGATTTCATAGGCCTCGCCTCACCTTATGGAGACTTATCATCTTAAAACACTTTACTGTCTTAACAATACTGCTTCTCCTCTTGGTGCTACATAAATTTAGCAATAAACCTTATTTCTGACCCTTTGCCATCCTCTTTCTTCATCTTGTTTGACACCCCCTTTCCTTGACGACTTCATGATTCCCTTTTTTTCTTGAACCTTTTATGCGCTATGACCACCAGTTGTTCTATTCAAGTGACCATAAAATCATGAAAAGAAGTGCTACAAGTTGTAATTTGAACTGTAATAGCTAAAGGTTTTTCTCAGTTGCAACAATGTAAGGGCTGCAATCAATGGATGGTGCAAATCTATCGATTACTCAGATTAGTTAGTGTCCTAATAATGATAAGAATGCAAACCTCCTCATACAAATCAAGAATTACTTACTGCTCCTAATCATAGTCTTTTTCTAGATTCTGAAGATGTTGGGGATTGTATTTTTTTTTTTTTAATTAACTACTAGAAATCATGACAATCATATTGTTGATGTATTGATGATTTTTTGTCTAAGAAAAGTGATCTCATTCAAGATATTGTTCAGGATGCTAGTATCTATGAAATAAACATTTTATCTTGTGGAGATTTTGCCCAAAAAAAAAAAAAAAGAAAAAGAAAAAAGCCAACCAAAGTTGTCCTTTGAAAACACAAGAGAATTTTCCATTATTTTCCTTTAAGAATGTTTTTTCTTGTGTTCCACTAGGTTTTGTGCTAGATTTTCAAAAATATTTGGTTGTCTAGAAGGATCATTTTCTTATTCTTTGCAAGTAGTTTAACACATCAGAATCAAAGTCTTCCAAGGAGGAAAATAATGCAAAATAAAAATAAAAAGAATAATAATAATAATAATAATAATAATAATAATGAATTATTATAAGCTTAGTTGTTTATTTCAGTAGGATTGTTTCAAATTGTAGTAAGATACAAATTAGGTTTTTAGGTTTCTACAAAAGTAAAAAACCAAATTTTTTTTTTAAGTATACATAAAAAATGATGTGCGGCTAATGAGAGGTAAAAGTGGTAAGAAAAAAAATGAAATACATACATACATACATACATATATATACATATACATACATACATACATATATATTTATATATATACACATACATACACACATACATATTTATTTATTTATTTGTATAACGGCCCTCAATTTGCGATAGATTGTACATAATTTGCAAAAGAAAACAAAAAATATATATATATATATTTTAGAGGATACAATAAGTGATGTTTATGATGAAATATTGCATGTGGCATGATTGAAATAAAAATAGAAGCAAGAAAAAAATTTGTACCCACTACAGCGGTAGTAGCCAGCACTACCACGATAGTCTAACATAAGTTAGTGGAGAGAAGTTTCTCACCCATTTCTTCTCCCTGTTGAAGAGAGACTTGGCCATTAAGTTTGCTCAAGTAGGTGTTGACATTTTAAGCATGCAAATGAAATGAGAAGTGCATGAGGAAGGGCAAGGTGGCAAGCCCATTTTGTCTACAAAACCACCACCACCACCCAACTTCATCTTCTTCTCCAGTTCTACAACAAAGTTATACAATGTTGTTTCAATGGTGATTTTGGATGTTTTGATCATGCTTTTGTGTAATGAAATGATTATGAACCTGAGATGAATGTGTAATGGACTAAAAATGATAAGTAACTGACTATGGTCATGCCCGAATCCTGAGATATTAGATGGGTAACATGGTAGAGATCATGTTGGAATGAAAACCCATGATCAACACTAAGAAATTTTCAGTTATGATGCACAGACAGGCCTTGACACTGACACTGGAAAAGGCATGCACCCAAAACCAAGAATTTTAAAATCTGGACCGAGACTAGACTCAACTAGGAGGAAAAACCCTGCAAAATTTCGTAGCATTTGGTTGAGTGGATTATCTACAAACAACCAGCAGCAAAGTTGCTATGATATTAAGGACTGTCACAGAATGCTGTTTTGCTGAAACTTTGAAAAATTGACAAACTGTGTAGGGTACTCATTTGGACTTAAAATTTGGTGTGAATGACCCCAAGATATCCAAGTTCTCACTGTCCAAAAATCAATCCATTTGCATTTAGAGATGTAAGATAACCAGAAGGTCCAGAACTATAAACAGGTGAATTTCTCTGTAACTGATATCAGTCACAGTAGTTCAAATGTTGGATTAGAAACCTTATCAAATGAACTTATCAAAATGCAAACTAAATTTCTGAGGAATGTTTGAGAAGTCCAATTTCAAAATGAAAAATTTGGTAGCAACCCAATGTGTGGATTCTTCACACTGAAATTGGAAAAAAGATGAGATAGATTGTGTGTCTATTCTGGGACAGGACAGGGGGTCTAATGAGAGAGCTAAAAAAGGGTTAAATGATCTCAGAAAAATCAAAGATAATGCTTAGTGGAAGTCAAGTGTTGAGGAAACTCTCCACCAAATTTGGGACCAATTGAGTTTAAAATGAAGTTCCAAAAACAAATTTAAAAGTTAACCTGGTGACATTAGACCCAATGTGCGTAGAACCCATGCTGTAATCCAAGGGAATTCTGTGAAATCTTGGATTTGTTAGATTTAAACATGAGTAACTAGACAACCTAAGTTGTACATGATATGTTTGAGTTCCAAGGTTGGACTTATGTGATTTATCGATTAATGATCATGATCATGTTTATTATTATCTAATGAGAATTGACATACTTGTATTAAGCATTGTGCATGCATCCGTGTATTTTCAAAATACTTGCATTAAGTGATAAATTATGTTATTAGCCACTGAGGCCTGTGGTTTCTTTGGGCTCACTACCCTCTATAATATTTTACAAGTCCTTTCAAGACAAACAAGGGAAAAGATTAGTGATTGAGTAGGGTCAACATGGTCTAGGTGGAAATTTGTTGTATAGGATACTATCATACAGATGATGCGTATTGACTTCCACTGCAAATAAAGAATACAACAGTTGCTTCAACTGTATAAGTTGATGTAGGTTGCTTCCGCTATAGTACACTTGACATCACTTATTGTACTCTGATGATTTATGGTTGTGTTGGTTGAGGCTTAACAACAGTTGGACAAGTTGACAGGGTTGGTTAGCTTGTCAGGCTGTTGAACAAGCCGGGTCGTCGAAGTGGTCCCAACAGTTTGATATGGCCCACCAATGAATAACTAAAAAGAAAGAAATCAGGTGCAGATTGAAAACACTCTTTTTTCTATTTAAATATGCATTTATATTAGGGTTTTTCAAATGAAATTCAATTTTTACCTACTTTAAACATTCCAAATCTCTCTAAAACCCTAGAATTGCCAAAGGAGATGGTAGGAGCATTGAATCAATGCCACCCGAAAAGGTTTCATCAGAGTGCCCAAAGACAAGAGTTCAGGTTTCTAGGTAGGAATTAAGGTTTCTTCTTTGACATATTCTAGGAATTACTTGGGTCAAGATGTAGATGAAATCCATGAAAGCAATGATTGCACAATTCCTATGCTTATTTTGCACAAACAATTGTCCAAATTTTTTGCCACATATGCCAACTGAATACGAGGCTGGTGATCTGCAATTTGGGGTTGATCGCCTATCAGCCACGTTCGTCTCATGATGCACTAGAGTCTCACTCTAGTATAAGCAAACTGAAGCAATATCCCTCAGTCAAGTGGGCCTTCCAAGGCTATGCACTCGATGAAAACACTCTTTTTTCTATTTAAATATGCATTTATATTAGGGTTTTTCAAATGAAATTCAATTTTTACCTACTTTAAACATTCCAAATCTCTCTAAAACCCTAGAATTGCCAAAGGAGTTATTGGAGGCGGGATATATTCAACCATCCAAGGCCCCATTTGGAACGCCTGTGCTATTCCAGCGGAAACAAGAGGGAACGTTGCGGATGTGTGTGGATTACAGGGCCCTGAATAAGCTTACCGTGAAGAACAAGTATCCAATTCCACTTGTTGCAAATCTGTTCGACCGGTTAGCCAAAGCCAGGTTCTTCACAAAACTGGACCTATGTTCAGGATATTATCAAGTTCGAATTGCTGCGGGGGATGAACCAAAGACGGCAATGGTGACAAAGTATGGATCGTTTGAATATTTGGTGATGCCTTTTGGCCTCACCAATGCTCCTGCTACCTTTTGTCACCTAATGAACAGTGTGTTTCATGACTTCATTGATAAGTTTGTGGTAGTTTATTTGGACGATATAATGATCTAAAGCCAGACTCTTGAAGACCATGTAAAGCACATCAGAATGGTTCTGACCAAACTAAGGGAATTCGAACTGTATGTGAAGAAGGAGAAATGTGAGTTTGCTCAGGAAACTGTCACATTTCTCGGGCATGTGATCAGTGAAGGGAAGTTAAGAATGGATTAGAAGAAAGTACAGGCGATTACAGAATGGCCTACACCTTTTAAAGTACCTGAACTTCGCTCTTTCCTTGGTCTAGCTAACTATTACAGGAGATTTATCGTTGGCTACTCCAAATGGGTTGCTGTTCTCATGGACTTGCTGAAGAAAGACAAGCCCTGGAACAGGGGAGAAGCTTGCGACCAAGCGATGAAGGAGTTGAAGGAAGCCATTTCTTCTGAACTTGTATTAAAACTTCCAGACTTCGAATTGTCATTCGAAGTTCATACTGATGCCTCAGACCGAGCCATTGGAGGCATTCTAGTTCAAGAAGGGCACCCTGTTGCTTTTGAAAGTCGAAAGCTGAATGAAGCAGAACAACGGTACCCTGTACATGAGAAAGAAATGCTGGCAGTTGTGCATTGCCTGCGTACTTGGCGACATTATCTATTGGGAACGAGTTTTGTAGTAAGAACAGACAATGTTGTTGTTACTTAGTTTCTGACCTAGAAGAAGCTGACCCCTAAACAAGCTCGTTGGCTGGATTTTGTAGTAGAATTCGACATGCAAATTGAGCACAAACTAGGAAGGCTCAATTCGGTACCAAATGCATTAAGTTGAAAAATGGTGGTGAAAACATTGGCAGCCATCACTACTATAGAGACGGATTTCTTCCTGAAGATCAAGGAACAAGGTGCTAGAGATAGCACTTACCAGAGGTTGGCTCAACAAGTTAAGGAAGGGGTCGTTTGGTTGGAAGAAGGACTGCTCAATGCAAATGGTGGTCGACTCTTTGTTCCAGTAGGAGGGAACTTAAGGACAAAACTACTAAGGGAGACACATGACTCACGATGGGCTGGACACCCAGGCGTGGAGCGGACCTTAGCATTACCATCTCGGTCTTATTTCTGGCCGAAGATGGAAGAGGATGTGGAAGCCTATTAAAAACTTGTCTGGTTTGTTAACTAGACAAGACTGAGAAGAGAAAGGCAGCTGGAACACTTGAACCACTGCCTTTGGCACATTCGACCCTTGAGGAACTCTACTCACAGCACGTTTCAATATTCCAATCTCAGTTGCCACCGTCTGAGCCGTGTCTGTGCATAGGTTCCCCACGACCCGAACGTTTGTTACCATCTCTTCCCACTTAGTTTCTCATTCTGTCAAACGGGACTCCAAGCCATCAAGTCTGGAACTCAAAATACTCGTTCTAGGGTTCTCGACTCTAGAACCAGAACTTGTTTGAACGATATCTGCCAAGGCTCGTTCAAGTTCTGCAATCCTCTCCCTCAAGTCGTCAATCGCCTCTCGTGTGCTACCACCAGCCATCTCTCGTGGCTCTGATACCAAATTTTCACAGGTAAGACGAATACCCCAAAATTTTTCATTGCAATATCAACCGTGTGCAGGCTGATGAATGCAAATCGGGGTTGGTTACTTCTGAACCCAGTCCTTCCCGTGAGTGCACTAGAGTCTCACTCCAGATCAGCAACCGAAATCAACTCTCAAGGCAACAGCGATTGGGCAACAAGGTGTTATCACACTGTTCAGAATAT
Organism: Tinospora cordifolia; assembly: GCA_030144865.1. Taxonomy (NCBI): domain Eukaryota; kingdom Viridiplantae; phylum Streptophyta; class Magnoliopsida; order Ranunculales; family Menispermaceae; genus Tinospora; species Tinospora cordifolia. The sequence continues at coordinate 19,130 of JAJIYU010000504.1, forward strand.
AATCGGACTAACACACACAAATAGGCACACAGATAGGCACAAAGACAACTCTTTATTACTCAAGTAAACCAATTATAGGGTAATCCGGGCTTTTTCCCAAGCTCTTCGATTTAGCAACTTCGTGGGGAGTAAGGGGTTGTTGTCCAGTAGCGACTTCAAATGGGCTCAATCCGGTACTTGAGTGTTTGTTTAAGTTATAACAAAATTGGGCTATAGGTAACAGCTTTACCCAATTCTACTGACTTGCATTCACAAAATGTCTCAAGTACTCTACCAATAAAGCATTCACCCTTTCTGTCTGTCCATCAGTCTGGGGGTGACTTGCAGTGGAGAACTTCAGTTCTGATCCCAGAAGTTCAAACAATGCAGTCCAAAATCGCCCAGTGAACCGAGTGTCCCGATCACTAATGATATCCTCCGGGATTCCCCAATACTTTACCACATTGTTGAAGAATAATTCAGCAGCAACATCAGCAGTACAGGCATGAGGGGCTGGGATGAAGGTAGCATACTTGGAAAATCGATCTACAACCACAAAGATAGATCGATATCCCTGGAATTTAGGCAACCTAGTGATAAAATCCATGGAGATGCTCCTCCATGACCTCTCAGGAATTGGCAACGGTTCAAGTGTTCTAGCTGCCTTTCTCTTCTCGGTCTTGTCTAGTTGACAAACCAACGAGTTTTTACATAGGCTTCCACATCCTCTTCCATCTTCGGCCAAAAATAGGACTGAGATGGTAATGCTAAGGTCTGCTCCATGCCTGGGTGTCCAGCCCATCGTGAGTCATGTGTCTCCCTTAGTAGTTCTGTCCTTAAGTTCCCTCCTACTGGAATAAAGAGTCGACCACCCTTAGCATAGAGCAGTCCGTCTTCCAACCAGAATCTTCGTACGACCCCTTCCTTACCTTGTTGAGCCAACCTTTGGAAAGTGCTATCTCTAGCACCTTGTTCCTTGATCTTCAGGAAGAAATCTGTCTCTATAGTAGTGATGGCTGCCAATGTTTCAGCCACCATTTTTCGACTTAATACATCTGATACCGAATTGAGCCTTCCTGGTTTGTGCTCAATTTGCATGTCGAATTTTACTACAAAATCCAGCCAACAAGCTTGTTTAGGGGTCAGCTTCTTCTAGGTCAGAAAGTAAGTAACAGCAGCATTGTCTGTTCTTACTACAAAACTCGTTCCCAACAGATAATGTCGCCAGGTACGCAAGCAGTGCACAACTGCTAGCATCTCTTTCTCATGTACAGGGTAGCGTTGTTCTGCTTTATTCAGCTTTCGACTTTCAAAAACAATAGGGTGCCCTTCTTGAACTAGAACGCCTCCAATGGCTCGGTCTGAGGCATCAGTATGAACTTCGAATGACAATTCGAAGTCTGGAAGTTTTAATACAAGTTCAGAAGAAATGGCTTCCTTCAACTACTTCATCGCTTGGTCGCAAGCTTCTCCCTAGTTCCAGGGCTTGTCTTTCTTCAGCAAGTCCGTGAGAACAGCAACCCGTTTGGAGTAGCCAACGATAAATCTCCTGTAATAGTTAGCTAAACCAAGGAAAGAGCGAAGTTCAGGTACTTTAAAAGGTGTAGGCCATTCTGTAATCACCTGTACTTTCTTATGATCCATTCTTAACTTCCCATCACTGATCATGTGCCTGAGAAATGTGACAGTGTCTTGAGCAAACTCACATTTCTCCTTCTTCACATACAGTTCGAATTCCCTTAGTTTGGTCAGAACCATTCTGATGTGCTTTACATGGTCTTCAAGAGTTTGACTTTAGATCATTATATCGTCCAAATAAACTACCACAAACTTATCAATGAAGTCATGAAACACACTGTTCATTAGGTGACAAAAGGTAGCAGGAGCATTGGTGAGGCCAAAAGGCATCACCAAATATTCAAACGATCCATACTTTGTCACCATTGCCGTCTTTGGTTCATCCCCCGCAGCAATTCGAACTTGATAATATCTTGAACATAGGTCCAGTTTTGTGAAGAACCTGGCTTTGGCTAACCGGTCGAACAAATCTGCAACAAGTGGAATTGGATACTTGTTCTTCACGGTAAGCTTATTCAGGGCCCTGTAATCCACACACATCCGCAACGTTCCATCTTGTTTCCGCTGGAACAGCACAGACGCTCCAAATGGGGCCTTGGACGGTTGAATATATCCTGCCTCCAGTAACTCCTTTAACTACTTTCGCAGTTCTTCGAGTTCCTTGGGTGCCATCCGATACGGAGCTTGGGCAGGGGCTCGAGCACCATCTACTAGTTCAATAGCATGATCTACATCACTCCTTAGAGGTAATTTCTTTGGCAACTCAAGGAGCATCACGTCCTTGAACTCTTTCAGCACTACAACAACTGGTTCGACGACTTCTACAACTTTTCCTTCCTTGACTTCCAACAAGGTAGCCACATAAGTTAGATGACCCTTTCGTAGGCCATGTTTAACTTGAATAGCCGACAACATGGGTACGGCTTTAGGGGACTGTCTCCTTTCCCCTTTCTCAGCAGGCACAAAGCAAGGGTTTGCTTTGTCCATGATGAACAATCCCTTCATCGAAGGCATCACAACTATATTCTGAGCCTGTAAGAAATCGTTACCCAGAATAATATAACAATCTATACCTGACCATTCCTTGATTTTAATCTCCACTCCCTTTGCCACGCCTTTAATTGGCTTTGCCTCAGAATTTACCACTTTCATCTGGCTCGGGTTTTGGGAGAGAGTTAACCCGAGGCTTTCTGCCAAAGGGACATCAATAAACGAGTGTGTGGCACCCGTATCAACCATTGCCAAGACTGGATAGCTTTTGTTGATCACGACCTCCACGTACATCAACCCATTGTCCGGGGTCTTTGCCTGCTGTTGAATGACATTCAACAGTCTTAAAGGATTAACCCGCACTTGGTCAGTAGGGTTCTCTTTTTCAGCTATCAACGCCGCCAATCTCTCCTTCTTAGGACAGTCACGAGCTCGATGAGGCCCGTTACAGATATAGCATCCCTGGTTCGAGTTCTTGTTGGACTGTCCTTCATGGTTCGTTCCCTTCCTGTCCTCCTTCTTGTAGGAAGTGGACCTCTTCCCAAAAGTTCCCTTCTTGCCTTCCTAGGAAAACTTCTTTTCTTTGGACTTGGCCTTCCCTACATCAGAATTGAACGATGAAGATGTCGCTTTGAAATCTACTAGTGCATCTGCCGCAGTGATAACAGAAGGAAGATCCTTGACTGCTTGCCTCTGCAACTCAGCCTGGGCCCATGATTGCAACCTAGATGTGAAATTGAACAGCTTGTCATCTTCGAACATTTTTTTGATGTCTAGCATCAGTGAGGAGAACTGTTTAACGTATTCTCTCACTGTGCCAGTCTACTTCAGTTTCTTCAAGGCATCCCGAGCAAGCCAAGCAGCATTAGTAGGGAGGAACTAATCCTTCAGTTCCTTCTTCAAGGTTTCCCAGGTTTCGATCTTGGGACAACCTGCTGTAGCGTCATCATCTACTCTGGTTTGCCACCAAAGTCCGAGAACCTGAGGCATTCAGTGGAACCCGGAATGTCAAAGAACTAGAGAATTTCCTTTGGGATATGGAACAATATTTCACTACTGTTCGTACCCCAGAGGAACAAAAGGTCGACTTGACGGCAATGTACCTAACAAGAGACGCGAAGCTTTGGTGGCGAACCAAAGTGGATGATGACGCTACAGCAGGTCGTCCCAAGATCGAAACGTGGGAGACCTTGAAGAAGGAACTGAAGGATCAGTTCCTCCCTACTAATGCTGCTTGGCTTGCTCGGGATGCCTTGAAGAAACTGAAGCAAACTGGGCACAGTGAGAGAATACGTTAAACAGTTCTCCTCACTGATGCTAGACATCAAAAATATGTCTGAAGATGACAAGCTGTTCAATTTCACATCTGGGTTGCAATCATGGGCCCAGGCTGAGTTGCGGAGGCAAGCAGTCAAGGATCTTCCTTCTCTATCGCTGCGACAGATGCACTAGTAGATTTCAAAGCGACATCTTCATCGTCCAATTCTGATGCACGGAAGGCCAAGTCCAAAGAAAATAAGTTCTCCAAGGAAGGCAAGAAGGGAACTTCTGGGAAGACGTCCACTTCCTACAAGAAGGAGGACAAGAAGGGAATGAACCATGAAGGACAATCCAACAAGAACTCGAACCAGGGATGCTATATCTGTAACGGGCCTCATCGAAGCTCCTGACTGTCCTAAGAAGGAGAGATTGGCGGCGTTGATAGCTGAAGAAGAGAACCCTACTGACCAAGTGCGGGTTAATCCTTTAAGACTGTTGAATGCCATTTAACAGCAGGCAAAGACCTCGGACAATGGGTTGATGTACGTGGAGGTCGTGATCAACAGAAGCTGTCCAGTTTTGGCAATGGTTGATACGGGTGCCACGCACTTGTTTATTGATGTCCCTTTGGTAGAAAGCCTCGGGTTAACTCTCTCCCAAAACTCGGGCCGGATGAAAGTGGTAAATTCTGAGGCAAAGCCAATTAAAGGCGTGGCAAAGGGAGTGGAGATTAAAATCAAGGAATGGTGAGGTATAGCTAACTTCATGGTCATCCCGTTGGATGATTTTGATATTATTCTGGGTAACGATTTCTTGAAGGCTCAGAATATAGCTGTGATGCCTTTGATGAAGGGATTGTTCATCATGGACAAAGCAAACCCTTGCTTTGTGCCTACTGAGAAAGGGGAAAGGAGACAGTCCCCTGAAGCCGTACCCATGTTGTCGGCTATTCAAGTTAAAGATGGTCTATTTAAATATACATTTATATTAGGGTTTTTCAAATAAAATTCAATTTTTACCTACTTTAAACATTCCAAATCTCTCTAAAACCTAGAATTGCCAAAGGAGATGGTAGGAGCATTGAATCAATGCCACCCGAAAAGGTTTCATCAGAGTGCCCAAAGACAAGAGTTCAGGTTTCTAGGTAGGAATTAAGGTTTCTTCTTTGCCATATTCTAGGAATTATTTGGGTCAAGATATAAATGAAATCCATGAAAGCAATGATTGCACAATTCCTATACTTATTTTGCACAAACAGTTGTCCAAATTTTTTGCCGCATATGCCAACTAAATACAAGGCTGGTGATCTGCAATTTGGGGTTGATCGCCTATCAGCCACGTTCGTCCCATGATGCACTAGAGTCTCACTCTAGTATAAGCAAACTGAAGCAATATCCCTCGGTCAAGTAGGCCTTCCAAGGCTATGCACTCGATGATGATCGATATAATATCACCTTTACTCAAGGACGGGTCTTGTAGTCCAGCTAACAGACGACACATGCTCAGCACAAGGTGCTCACAGTAATGAATAATGAAACAAGGAAGTAAAGCATGACACACAAGTTAAGGCAACTATAGAATCACTATATTGATCACTGATGGGATTACGGTTTGCACCTCTATGTTTTCTCTGAACACAAAGGCCCTATTTATACATAGTGACAGTTAGTTGCAACCCTACATCTGACCCTTAGATGCCCTATACGTGGCTAACACGTTTACACTTGTTCTTGATCTTTAGCACACATGCTCTTGCTAACTGCTTGCACACCTGGCATGCAATTGCTAACTGCTAGCGCACCTGGCACATGTCCCTTGCTCTTGACTTGGTCTAGTATTCAGTTACCAGTAGCTATCCACGAATCAACACGTGTCATGAGCATAAATCATCCCGCACATCTGTGTGGTGTCTCCTATTATTTCGGCGATGCGCATTTCATGGACTCGGTCATGCACCCACGTAGCCATCAGTCTGCCATTCTCGAATGGCAGTTCACCATCACATGTTCCATGCCATTTGCACTATCAGCTCCGAGGTTCTAGGATAACCGTTGAGCAGTTCACCACCGGGGTCACATTCTGAAAATCCTGGGTAACCGCTCAAACCATGTGTTCTTCTCCATGAGCAGCCACATGGGTTACGTTTTGAATGTGTCCAACAGCAGTTCCATGTGTAAACCCGAGAAAACCTCCCCGAATTTTGTGCTAATGCTTCCAACAAATGATCTTTACGTGCATGATCATGGGCACCCACCCTAATCATGTGTCAACCACTGGCAACCCATAGCTGTGTTGACTCGGTCATGTTGCACCTGCTCCATGGTGTTTGGTCACGTGCAACCAGTTACCAGGTATGAGTCCCTCTTAAACTCAACCCGTGTTAGGTTTTATGCTAGTCTAGCCCATCTTTCTTGATGTCCAACAGTTTAGGGGGTCACAAACATTCACCCGCTAGAGTATTCGATGTCCTCATCGAATTATGATAATGCTTAATTTCCTTATCAAACTGTCACATCGTGGTATCTCTTTCCCAAGTAGGTTCAGTCAACCCTTGCCACTTGATCAAGTAGAGCACCCTTCGATTCTTCTTACTTTGTCCATGGATCTGATGGTTCAAGATCTCCTCTACCTTGCCATTAAATTCCTTTCTAACCAACGCCGGTGCCTGCTTTGATGCCCTTCGACTGTCATCTGAAGGATCTAGATGAAACGGCTTCAAAAAGCTTACATGGAAAGTCAGATGCATTTTTAGCCTTTTAAGTAGCTTTAGTCGACAAGCTACATTGCCCACTTTCTTGATAATCTCGAATGGTCCCTCATACCATGGAACCAGGCCCTTGTGGATAATGTTCTTATTACTCTTCTTCCAAGTCTGGGTAGGAATTTTCAATAGAACCTGATCTCCAACTTGGAATTCCACATCTCTCCGATGCTTTTCCGCCTTCTTTTTCATGCGCCTTGCTGCTTTCTCAAGACTTTCCTTGGCTTCATCTAAGAGTTCTTGCCTATTCTTGGCAAAACTTGTAGGCTATAGGACTAGTTCCCATTGCCTTAGACTTGGCCACTTCAAGAGGCGTCGCTGGATGATAGCCCGCTGCTACCTCGTACGGACCCATCTCTGTGGCTAAGATCTTGTGCAAGTTGTAATAGAATTGGGTTGTATCAAGCAAATCCGCCCAATTTATCTAACTGACATTCACTTAATGCCTCAGGTATTCCTCCAAATAGTGCATTTATCCTCTTTGGCTAATAGTATGAGCGTGCCAACAGTGCATGGGCACGCTCAATGCTAGGATGACCTGCCCATAACGAGTCATGTGCTTTGCAGATGAGTTCTCTTCTCAGGTTCCTACTACTAGGAACATAGATCCAGCCCCCTTTGGCGTAGATGACACCCTCATTTAGCCAAAATCTTCTAGTTGATCCCTCTAAGATCTGCTGCATCAGTTTTATACAAGTCTGATCATTTGAAGCTTCTTCCTTGATTCGAGGCAAAAATCCATTCTGTAACACAGTGACAGCAGTTATTGTCTCGAATATCACCTTGTAACTTAATGCATCAGGCACAGAATTAAGTTGTCCTGGTTTATGTTTGATCTTCATGTCAAACTCAGCAACAAAATTTAGCCACCTTGCCTGCTTTGGGGTGACCTCCTTCTAGGACAAGAAGTAAGTGACTAGGACATTGTCAGTCCTCTGCACGGGGCATCATACAGAATGGCCCCAAAAGAACTCGAAGAACTAAGGAAGCAGCTCACGGAATTGCTGGAAGCTGGGTACATCCAACCTTCTAAAGCTCCTTTTGGTGCACCAGTACTATTTCAGAAAAAGCAAGATGACACACTGCAAATGTATGTCGATTATCGGGCCTTGAACAAACTCACTGTCAAGATCAAGTATCCTATCCCACTAGTAACGAATTTGTTTAATAAACTGGTGAAGGCGAGATACTTCACCAAACTGGATCTCCGCTCAGGCTCTTACCAGGTACGGATTGCTGCTGGTGATGAGTCCAAAACCACTTTGGTGACAAGATATGGTTCATTTGAATACCTTGTAATGTTGTTTGGTCTTTCTAATGCCCCTATAACCTTTTGCCATTTGATGAACAATGTGTTACATGAGTTCATCGATAAATCTGTGGTGGTATACTTAGATGACATTGTCATCTACAGTCAGACCCTCTGTGATCATGTGGAGCGCATTAGAATGGTCAGGACCAAGCTACGGGCATTTGAGCTATATGTGAAGGAGGAAAAATGCAACTTTGCACAAGAGACTATAAGTTCTTTGGGCCATGTCATAAGCAACGAGAAGCTGAGCATAGACAACAGGAAGGTCTAGGCAATTGCAGACTGGCCAACCCCTTCTACAGTCCTTGAACTTCGTTCATTCTTAGGCTTGGCCAATTATTACCGAAAATTCATTATGGGTTATCCAAGCGTATTGCGGTCCTCACTGATTTACTGAAGAAGGACCGACCTTGGAGATTGACAGATGCTTGCGATCGAGCTATGGAAGATCTAAAACGGGTTGTGACGTCTAAACCAGTGTTGAGACTACCAGACTTTGAACTTCCATTTGAAGTTCATACAGACGCCTCAGATCATGCTATTGGAGGTGTGTTGATCCAGGAAGGGCATCTAATTGCTTTTGAGAGCAAGTAGCTGAAGGATGCCGAGCAGAGGTACCCAATTCATGAGAAGGAAATGTTAGCCATTGTTCACTGCCTGCGTACATGGAGGAACTACTTGTTGGAAAGCAACTTCATAGTAAGGACTGACAATGCCCTAGTCACTTACTTCTTGTCCTAGAAGGTGGTCACCCCAAAGCAGGCGAAGTTGCTGAATTTTGTTGCTGAGTTTGACATGAAGATCAAACATAAACCGGGACGACTTAATTCTGTGCCTGATGCATTAAGTCACAAGGTGATATTCGAGACAATAGCTGTTGTTAGGGGTGTAAGCAACCCGACCAACCCGACCCGACCAAACCCGACCATTTCGGGTCGAGTGTGCACAGCAAATCGGGTCAGCTCGAGCGAGTCCACTCCCCTAGTCAGATCGGGTCGGGTCATGTTTGATATTTGGAGGTCGGGTCGAACCCGACCCGACTGTTATAGTTGGTTCCATATTTTATTTTTTGTTTTCATATTACTATAAAATTTACATATATTATGAAATTTCTAGGTTTTAAGAATTCAACAAATAAGGTTACAATGTTTTAAATAATAATTTTTTAACTTAATGTTTAAATTTGAATAGTTTTTTATCTTTAAATTTATTGTAATGTTTTTTGTTATTATAAATCTATTTATATGTGATTTAAATTTAAATATAAAAAATGATTAATTTAAATGTGTTAAATTTGAAAATATTAATAAAATTTGGCTTTTATTATAAATAGGTTTATACATATCATTTGGATTTTTTTATAAAAAATATTGGGCTTTTTGACAAACTTGGGCCTTTTAAAAAAAATGCATGGCCTAACTCGACTCACCCGACTCTACCACGGGTCGGGTGGGTTTGGCTCCTTGGTCGGGTCGGGTCGGGTCGGGTGGGAAAAAACACCACCCGACCAAGTCGGGTCGGGTGACTTTTGGTATTGTCACTCAACCCGACTCGACCCGCTTACAGCCCTAGTTGCTGTCACTATGTTACAAAATGAATTTTTGTCTCGAATCAAAGAAGAAGCTACAAATGATGAGATTTGTATAAAACTGATGCAATAGATCTCAGAGGGCTCAACTAGAATATTTTGGCTAGATGAGGGTGTCATCTAAGTCAAAGGGGGTCGAATCTATGTTCCCAGTAGTGAGAACCTGACAAGAAAACTCCTCTGCGAAGCACATGACCCGTTATGGGCGGATCATCTTGGCATTGAGCATATCCATGCACTGTTGGCACACTCGTACTATTGGCCAATGATGGAGGAGGAGATCGAACTTTATGTGAAGACTTGTCTTGTTTACCAGTAAGACAAGACTGAGAAAAGAAAATAAGCAGGCTTATTGCAGTCATTACCTATACCTGAAAAGCCATGGAGGAGCGTTTCCATGGATTTCATCACAGGGCTTCCGAAGATTAAAGGTATGAGCTCTATCATGGTGGTTGTACACCGTTTCTCGAAATGTGCAATCTTCATTCCTACCCCAGTAGGATGCATGGTTGATAGTACAGCCAACCTCTTCTTCAAGTATGTGGTGAAACACTGGGGGATGCCTGAGGACATCATCACTGATTGTGATACCAGGTTCATTAGAAGATTCTGGACGACGTTGTTTAAATTCTTGGGTTCAGAATTAAAATTCTCTATTGGTAGCCATCCTCAAACTGATGACCAGACAGAGAGGATAAACGCACTATTTGGAGGAATACCCGAGGCATTACGTGAATGTCAGTCAGACAAATTGGGTGGATTTACTTGATATAGCTCAATTCTGTTACAACTTGCACAAGAGCTTAGCCACAGAGATGAGTTCATTCAAGGTATTAATGGGTTATCAGCCAGTGATGCCTTTTGAAGTGGCCAAGTCTAAGGCAATGGGAACCAATCCCGCAGCCCACAGGTTTGCCAGGAACAGGCAAGAACTCTTAGATGAAACCAAGGAAAGCCTTGAGAAAGCAGCAAGGCGCATGAAAAAGAAGGCGGATAAGCATGAGAGAGATGTGGAATTCCAAGTTGGTGACCAAGTTCTACTGAAAATACCTACCCAGACTTGGAAGAAGATGAGAAAGAACACTACCCATAAGGGCCTAGTTCCAAGGTATGAGGGGCCATTCGAGATTATCAAAAAAGTGGGCAATGTAGCTTATCGACTAAAGTTACCTAAAAGGCTAAAATTGCATCCAACTTTCCATGTAAGCTTCTTCAAGTCATTTCATCTAGATCCTTCGAATGACAGTCGAAGGACATCAAAGCGAGCACCAACGTCGGTGAGAAAGGAATTTGATGGCAAGGTAGAGGAGATCTTGGATCATCAGATCTGTGGACAAAGCAAGAAGAATCGGAGGGTGTTCTACTTGATCAAGTGGCAAGGCTTGACCAAACCTACTTGGGAAAGAGATACCACGTTGTACAATTTGAGAAGGAAATCGAGTATTTTCACAATTCGATGAGGACATAGAATACTTTAGCCGAGGGAAGTTTGTGAACCCCTAAACTGTCAAATATCGGGAAAGCTGGGCTAGGCCAACATAACACCTAGCACGAGCTGAGTTTAAGAGGGACTCGTAACCAATGAGTGGCTGCACATGACCAAGCACCATGGAGCAGGTGCAACATGAACCAGTCAACACGGCTATGGGTTGCCAAGTGCCATTGGCACATGATCTGGGTGGGTGCCCATGATCATGCACATGAAGATCATCTGTTAGAACCATTAGCACAAAATCCGAGCAGGTTCTCTCGGTTGTGCACGTGGAACTGTTGTTAGGCACATTCAAAATGTAACCCAAGCGGCTGCTCACGAAGAAGGGCACATGGTTTGAGCAGTTACCCAGGATTTTAGGAACGTGACCCAGGATCTATGTAAAGACACTCACTTTCTAGATGAGCTATCTAGGCAAGCATCATTACAAAGTTTTTACAATGTTGTTCCAATTACAAAGTCAATCCCCAAAGTTGTGCTGCTTGGACAATTTACTACGAGACACCTAACTTGCAAACAAAACTTAGGATCTTCCCATACAAGCTCCAGCGAGCAATATTTATCCTTAAACAGGCTCATGTTTCTTTCGTCCTGTATAATGTACTAGATTGAAAACAAAATTATCTTCCAATAGGCAGGGAGATTGGAAGAACTCTATCCAGCATAGCAAAGATATCCACCGTAGATGGAGGATATAAGTTGTCTAGCTTATTTTACCATTTCTACCACACTTCCATAGTGGTCCTACACCACCTAAAAAGATGAATCAACTCCTCAACAGCAACCCTACACATACAACAATAAGATGGAAAGAGATTGTCTTTAAGAAATTTCCTTTCGCCTTTGCATTCTATCCAAAGGATTGAACTTTCTGATGCAAATCAACTATGCCAAAATCTTGACTTTTATAGGAACTTTGGTGTCCCACATGAAGGCAACCTTAGTGAGGAGGTGTTGATGAGGCTGGGAAGCAAGTTTTAAGCATGAAGGATTCAGTAGCAAAGGTATTCTAAGGGTCTCCAATCCATATAGGCTTATCTTCCTCTTCCAACAGAATAAATTGCTCCAATTGTCCAACATATTCAACACTTATGTCACCTCTCCCACTCTGTTGTCATTTATGCTCCTATTGAAGTGTAAATTTCAAGCCCATGTAATGTTGCTCTCTTTCCTGCTAAAGATCAAGAATCCTAGCATACGCATGTTATGTTTAACTAATAGTCTATACAAGTTTGGGAAGCTTTCCTTGAGGTTGATTGTCCCACACCATGTGTCTTCCCAAAATCTCACCTTATTTTTAGTCCCCACTCTCCATTGTATATGTGGGTTAAAGCTAGGATAGATTTTATGAATTGCTTTCCATGAGATCTTAGAGTGACCTTGTATACTCCATTTTGTTGAGCTCCATGTATACTCCATATCACTTTTGCCCATAATGCCCTGAGGTTCTTTTTCATCCTCTATGGCCATTTTTCCCTTAAGGCTAAATTCCTCTATATATGTTTCGTATCCCCTATCCTCCATGCTAAATATCCTTGCACACATTTTCCCACCTAACCAAATGGGATCCGTGTGTTTCATCCTTATTTGACCTATGGCAATTATATCGTAATATGAGACTTGCGGTTCATTTAGAATCTTTTGCTTGTACACTTGTTTAGGCATGCCTGTTGGTTGTATACGTGTGTTGTATTGTTTTTGTGTAGGTGGTGTATGGTGGGGTTATCATCGCTAGGTGTTGAGCGCTAACCAGGGCAACTAGAATCTTTGGGATCTAAGAGAAATTAGTCTCGATTGGTATTAAAGACTAGGTCAAAGACCTTTGAAGCCTAGGACTGCATAACGTATATCTTATTTCTTTCTTTCTTTTGTGTGTGTTTGTGTTTTCAATTATTTATTATTTCTTTAGGGGATCTGACACTGTTTGAACTTTTAATGAATTATTGTCCAACCATTTGCACTAGTTGTTTAATTTTTTAAAGATTTTCTAGCATTGTTTGAATTTTCAATGAATTGTAGTATAAGTTGTACAACTAATTATGTTGTTAATTTAGTCAACTTATTCTTGTTTACATTTTTGGATTATTTTCATTTACTTAATTCGTCTTTCACAATCTTGAAACTATTTAGGTTTTCTATTTCAAGTATTATTGTCTTCTAGTTTGTTATTTTTATAAGGTTTTAATATATTTTTTTTTTCCTTTTCCTATAAAGGCTTAGGACTCTAATTCTTTATTTGGCAATGAATTTGTTTGATTAAGATTTTTATCTAGTCTTTTGTGCTACGTCAAGCTCCAACTATCTTGCTCATATTATGATCACCATATTTCCATTTTACCATTCACATTTCACATATATAGCGTTTAATCTTTCTTTACCATTTTATTCTCTAGTAATAGACACACTTCCCTTCTTCTCCCTTTAGCTGACATTTATATATTTTCTCAAAGCTGTAATCTTAATAAAATAATAATTTCCATATGAGAATATGGTTCTTTTCATAAATCAAAGAAATTACATGCAGCAGAAATTCTGGCACAATATTGTCTTTCGAACCGACAAATTTATTCATTACCATACTAGGAATTGAAGATAATTATCCATTAGTTTTTTATTCAGTTTTTAAGCTTCTGTTGTTTATAATGTGCAATTAATTATCCATTAGTTTGTTTTTCAGTTTTTAAGTTTCTGTTGTTTACAATGTGGAATTATCCAAAGACATATTCAAGCATAAATAACAAATGATGAAACATGATAAAACATGAAATTGTTTTTTCAGCTTTATCAATAAAGAGAAAGCACATCACAATTAGTTAATTGAATAAAAGAATTTCATTAGTAATTTAATTAATTTGCGCATACTCAATTTCTCGTGGTCATTACTGGGTATCTGTCCAAAGATTTAACTACATGCTTTTTTCTAATAGAAAAGCATGAAACACCAAAAATTTATACGAGAACATTAAAAATAAATCTTATAGTTCAACAATTTACAGATTCAATTGAATACCCTCTAGTATTTTATTGTTTATGAAATGAGTATGACTCAGCAATGATCAATATTCACAAACCAGTATAGAAGAAACGAAAAGAAAACATACCTGCGCATAAAGCGGTGATCGAAATTTAAAGTCAACCATAAAATATAACTCACAAGTCCCAGCAACAGATCCTGGACTGAATTCCCATGTGTTTATCAAATGATCAAAAAGACTAGAATCTGAGACCGTTGTCTGAAAAAAAAAAAAAAAAAAAAAGAATAAATGTGAATTATTAACTAAACAGACAACAAGAAATAAAACTAGAGGACTATAAGCATGGTAGCAGCTCTTAGAGCATTTGAAGAAGCATCTCTAAAAGAATCCAAAACCCTAGAGGACTATGTGTTTTGAACTTGAGAATTTGACATTAAGAAGAAGAAGCATGCATATAAACTTCATAACCCCAACTAAAAAACCGAATCTAAAGTTTAAACAGACTGATCAAACAGTTGCCCCCAAACATCATTGAGGCAAGGAAGATTGTGTTGAGGTATAAGAACAAGAACTTGGCCATGGTTGTTTGGAGCTATGTGGTTCAAGGCCTTCTTTAAAACTGGTGCATTCAATAAGGGTCAATTGGGATTGGTGGCTTGAATCTCAAAATTTAGACAATATTGAGAAAGCCATTGTCAACAATATAAAAAACACCAATTAGATTAACAATCAACAGTAACAAGATAACTGTGTCTTCAGAAATTGACAATATCTGAGAAATTTAAGATTAAGTGACATTTGGTAACTCTATTTTCAACCTCTACAAAGATTAGAGGACAATTAAAAAAAAAAATTTGAGATTTTTTTTAAAGAATTTTCAACCTCTAATTAACATAGATGTATAACCTCTATGACAAAATATAAATAAATTTAGCTTATTAAAATAGAACTTGAACCTCTACTACAATTAGAGATTGGAGTTGAAATAGAAGCAGAGGTTAAAGTAGAGTTATCAAACATCACCTAAAAGTACATAAAGTAAATCTTAGCTAATTAGAATACATTCTAAAAATAAATTTTGCATGACAAAGAAAAACATAAGATAACTGTTACCTTCCAATAAGCATCATCATTCCTAGATAATATCTTGAGCATTTTCAATCTCATAACGATGCACTACATTAAATTTGACTCTGCATTGATTAGAATTAACATGTCAAACAACCAAAGCTTTGAAGCTAGATTTCATTTATTACTTCGATCACCAATTTGCATGGCCATGGGGCTCCAGATGTAAAAACACATTTTCTTTCATTGAAAAAGCAAGAAGCCAGACTCATTGGTGAACTAAATTCATCAATTTTATCAGGTCCTATTCACCATTAATTGTGCAATTATAATTCATTTCATAAACAATTCACTATTTTGTCAAGCAATTTGAAACAAAGGACTGTTGATAACTAAGAGAGAAGAATTAGTAGGAAAACTAGGATGAAAATTAATATTTATCATCCATAGAGTGATAGTGGACAAAGGGAGAGAGGAATAAGTCGATGGATTGGCTGTTAAATTAAGTGACTGAAGAAGCTTGTTGGGACAAGATTACAACAATGGCCCAATATCCAAGTGATGGAATTAGGAAAAGGCCCAAGATGGCTACAGTGTATGATACAATAACAAGACTCCAGAACTTTTGTTTCCAAGAACCAACAAATGTATTCACAAAAGAATGTCATGTTACTTTTACATGGCCTCCCCATACCATCAAAAAAAAAAAAAAAAAAAAAAAAAGAAAAAGACAGCATTTCTTCTTTCACAAAAACTTCTACAATTTTTAAAAGTGACATGCTTAACTTTCTCCTTCGTCCATAGACACGGCTTATCAGTCTTGAACGCATAACCTCCCTTAGTCCCTTGAATTGGTATTAAAATATAATGCTCAAAGCCAGCCCAACAAAGTTAATAATAGAAATCAGCAGACTATGCCTACCTTTATTAACTTTGGTTTGTTAACTTGAACATGAGAGACATAACGTTCAACAAAAACTTTAAAACCAACTTCCAACTCAGCATCAAAAGATCCATTAGCATTATGTCGAATGATCTTTGATCGCTGACACCACGGAAGAAAATCTTGATACGAGTCAACAGCTGCAACTACAGCAAATAGCTGCTCTGGAGAGTACCTATTTATCAAATTTTTTCATTATCTTCTCTAAAAAATGAAAAAAGTAACTCATGACTTACAAAATTATGTGAACAGCTATCTAGATTCTAAAGCATTCAACTTCTGCTTTGCTTGCTAAATGACAACAATTCTAAGTCACCAACAAATTACCAGGAAATATGCATAGTAAACAGTTGCACAATTTCTCCAAAAAAATTGATAAACTAGCAAAAGATACTCCAATCTATGTTTTGCAAAGCATATAGAAGGTAGAGTTTCTAAACCTCGTACTCCCTAGAAAGCAGGGGAACTATACAAAACTGATTCATTTGATTGCAAGCATTTTGCCGAGATAACAGATTATAAAGAGAGAAGCTTCACATTGTTGTTCTTGGTATAAATGCTGGAAGAAGTAAAGAGGAGAGACAAATGTCACCCAAGAAATAAATAAATAATAAAGAGGAGAGACAAAGCACTGCATGTGTTGTTACATGATAAGCTCAGCTCAACCTGCAAGTGTTTGCATTGAGCCCAAACTTAGCCAAATTGAACTGACCTGGCTCAAACCGCCAAATTACTCATTCAATCAACACTACAATCAACCCCCATTTAGTAGACAACTTAGGGCATCGCCAATCGTTTACACCAAAATGGTGTAATTTCATCTCCAACCCATCTACACCATTTATATTCATTATGTTTATATTATTTATTTTATCACTAACAAGGCATGTTCTTCACCATTTTGTTGAATAAACCAAGCTATGCCACAATTCTAGACACGATGCTACAGCTCAAATTATTGTTTTATATGAATTAGTCAATTAGCAGTAAGCATCAGGGTCTAGTTAATTCCAATAAAAAAGCAACACGTGCAGAAATCTGTATTTAAAAATGGATCAAAAGAATGAAATAGAGCAGCCTGATTTTTCATAATCTTTGATTTTCTCACCATTCAAGGAGTTGATCCAAAGTATCAGCAAAGAAGGTCTCTCTTTATTTTTCAGTTTATTCTCTTCTTAATTCAATCTGTAAAAGCACTGACATTAAAGCCAGTGTGAAGTAGCTTCAAGAACAGATGAAATGTTCGGAAAAGCCTATGGCGTCCATCTCTAATCGCCAAAAGGAACTTCTTTGCCAACTTTCAAAGCTAAAGATAGAATAAGTACTAACGTTGAGAAAAGCACCGAGAAACAACCTTAAGAAAAGGGGATGGGTGAAACATCATCATCTCCCATGAGACAAGCTAGGCGGACTGCCTAAACTGGTTGTACTGAACAAGCCAACTCCCTTAATTTTCTTTTACCTACAAATATAAAGCAGGAATTTCCTCAATATGATATCAAGGATGACACAACATCCTGGATTTATTGAGCAGAGCAATTTTTCAACATTCATGAGATTTCATTCCATAACAGAGCATAGTTGGCTTCTTTCCACCTAGAAGGAGATGCACAATTTGTTTTTAATCTTTTCAATTACTCGCTGAGTTTTGGTATTGGTCAATGGGATGAAATAAAATGAACCATGATAGATTTACCCCAACCAATTCATTGGTCCTTTCAAAAAATTAACCAGATTGCAACATCTCTGTATTATTAGAGCCTATCAAACAAATTTTGGATCTCTCTTCGCCAAAATAAGGCAACTTACTCAAGCAGGGAAATGGTTGCAGATGCTCTTTGTAGGAGGTAAAAAGCCTGAGTTAAATGCAATTTTAGCACCTCCACCACATCCACACTTAGGAACAAATTAATATCCACACTTCCTTCCAGCAGCTCAAGTCTAATATCCAAAGGGTGATGCAAAAGGACCAAATTAATTGAAGGAGTTATCTTGTTCAATTATTGACTTTTATTTGGTCAAGGAATCAGTACTCATCAATGATATTATTACTAAGCTCCATAAAAGTAACATGAAGGCTACGAAGAATTTGTAAGAATTTTTAATGGAAGTAGATGACAAGAACTACAAAGGAGTTGATATGCAGTTGTGATGTCAAAGAAACAAAACTGAACACATACAACCCGTTGACTTGTTACAACCACTACCTATCCCAAATGAAATATGGGAATATAAATGGATTTCATCAAAGGTTTACCTCCCTCCAAAGGCAAACCATAACATTTGTGGTAGTGGACAGGCTTTGACAATATTATATTGCAAGAGAAGTTGCTCAGATAATTTTTAATAAATTTTCAAATTCCATGGTCTTCTAAGATCAATTTTATGTGATAGGAATCCAACTTTCACTAGTTCATTTTAGAAGGAGTTATTTCAGCTAAATCGTACATCTTTCAATTTTCCCCCCAGCTACCATTGTCAAACAAAAGACAAAGTGATGTGATAAACAGGACTCTCAAAATGTGCTCTAGATGTTTCACTAATTCCAAACCCAATGCATGGAATCAATGGTTGTCATGGGCATGGTATGAAAATTAGTCGAATTTTGGCAAAATTAGCCGAATTAGTTAGGTAAATCAGATAATCAAACCGAAGTTCACTGATAATTGTAAAATTACAAAATTTCGTCAAAATCTTTGAAAAAATCAGCGAAGTTCACCTTAAATCAAAGTTTCGACAAATTTTGCCGAAAAATATCAATACAAGTTGTAAAAATGGTATTTTTTAATGAAAGAATCTATATGGCACATAAAAATTCTTTTGTATCATCATAGAGATTGTCAAAAAACAAAAAAAACAAAAAAAAAAATGCTCTATAAACGAAGAAGATTGAAGGCGAAATATGTACAACTTACAAGTGCTATCCAAGAGAAAGAAGAATAAGTTGTAGCTTGGTAGAGAAAAGATAAAGGGAAGAAAAAGAAAAAAAAAAAAAAAAAAAAAAGTTCAGAGCCTACGAGGAGAGGCATTGAGAGAAGAATAAGAAATAGAGTTGTCCATTGTAATCAATAGAGAAGATCAAATGCAATTGCGCTTGTAACAACTAGCGAGCCAATGATTGATCAATCTAGGCTTCATATTTGCAAAATCATTAGGGTTTGACAACAAGTTTTTCTTTCTCTCTTTTTTATAATAGTTTTAAGTTAACATGTGTCATGTTCATTAAGCATTGTTTATTAAGATACACGTTAGAAACAATTATATATACTTTTATATGTAAAATGTTTTTATTTATATTTGTTTTTATCATTTTTAAAAGAAATTGTGCATCTTTTAACATTTGCATAGTATTTTTTTAACTTTTCTAAGTTGACAAAAATTATTTTGAATTTCTTGAACTCTTCGAATTAATTCTAATTTTCAAAGGTCAAAGTTTGAGGCGAAGTCAAATTTTTGTCCTTGGTAATGGGCAAAGTATAGCTACAACATTAGTAAACATTCTATTGTGCTCTTTTCTAGATAATAATGTTGTCCTAGGCAGTTAAGGGATCAGTAGAAAGTGGTGGTCTTTGTTGTGGCATGGATGATATGGCAAGAGTGCAATAATAGATTTTTTAACAGGAAATGGTTGATTATGAAGGGGTGTGTAAATTTTTTTTTCTCTCTCTTTGGCTTCTCTTTGTGTTAGTTTATGCAAATTGTCTAAAGGGATACCTTTTGGGGATTGGCTTAGGGATGGCCATCTATATTGTACAGCTATTGAGCCATAGTTGACCCATATTTGGGTCATCATTTATAGATTATTCCACTTTTATAATGACAATTCTATAGTTTCTTGTCAAAAAAAAAAAATGAAAGGAAGAAACATTTATTGCATAAAAACACCTCTTGAGGTTTTTAAGAGAGGAGGCCAACAAGACTACCCAATTAGCCACATATGCTCAAGGAACAACTAGAGCAAAAGCCATAGAGCAAGAGTTAATGGAACGATATGATGCAAGGCATAAAGCTTGAGAATTCAAGGTGCATGACTTCGTTACTTAAATGGCATCCTTATCAAATTGTGGCAACTAGAAAGCGTTAAAATTTATAAACCACTTGTTGTGTACCACTTGAAGTCATAAATTGAGTGGGTTAGGTAGCATATGAGTTACAATTTCCACCTACTACTTGTGCAACCTTCTCTTCCCCACCTGAATAACAAGGATGAACTATTCCAATCATGATAGCACTTCTTAACCCATGAGCGAGGAAAGGGCAAGAAAGAAGTACTTATCTATTAGATTAGGTTGTCTCCAACAGATGCTACTATGGAAGCCTATGTATGAAATCTAAACATCCACAGCCCACACATTATATTTAAACATCCAAGTTATGCAAATATGAAATCTAAACATCCACGGCCCACACTTAAGGACAAAGGCTCTCTTTGAAGAAAGGAGAATTATTACCACCAATTTCTAAATACGGGGCCTATGTTGAAGAATAGAAAGAACCCATTCATCATTATTTAGTTGAATAAGTCTAAGTTATGCCACATTTCTAAACAAGTTGCTACAGCTTGCATGTTATTTATATTTGAATTAGTCAATTAGCTGTTAGAATATTGGATCTAGTTGATTCCAACTACATATATATATATATGTGTGTGTGTGTGTGTGTGTGTGTGTGTGTGTGTAGAAATTTGTGTTAAAAATTGGATCAAATGAATGAAAGAGAGCAGGATGACTTTTCTTAATCATTGATATCCTTATTATTGGATGAACGGCTCCATCAAAGTACCAGTAAAGAACTCTTTTGAGTTTACACTCTTCTTAAGCTGATCTGCAAAAATTAGTCATACTTAACAAATGTATATTGCCCGAAACACAGAAAAACCATAGAAAAGATAACCAGGCACCAATTTTTCAATGATATCTAAGCCTATCAAATATTTTCCAATGATTAGTATTATTATTTGCATTGATAAGAAAAAATGGTAATAAATCTTAGCACTAGCGAGTAATACATTTTCACTCGTCAACCTATATTATTCGACTGTGCATCTTGAGAGATACAAGATGGTTATAGAATAGTATCAAAAGCAGAATTAGAACCAAGAGATCTTCGTAATTATGCAGCGCCCCTTAATTTACCAAGAAAAACTTGATATAACCATTGCCTCCTTCCTAACATTGAATACCAATTGTCTCCCATAAATCGAATAGCAACAAAGCGAAAGTTTCATGTGGACATACCCAATAACACGCCTCTCCTCAAAGTTCTTGTGCAGAACACCATCCGTAACCACATTTGCAAAACCAAGAAAATTCCGTTGTTGCACAATACAATGAAATGCAATCGACCCAAACATCAAATGCTTTGCACCATCAACCAAATCATTGACACAACGAGGCTGGACAACACCTGCAACTGTACTTAACCAACGAACTTGAAAATCTCTCCTGACTTCTGCGCTACTCTTAGAAGAACACCTCATTAACAATCTCACTCCACGATTCCCCCTCGAAACCAACCACTTCATCGTCTTAGATGCCAAGAACAGCGGCGGCATTGTCAAAATCTCGCAGATTGTTACAAACCCTGCTGGTTTCTTCACGAAAGATTCTTCCACATAATACCCAAATCTGATGATGTTCAACAAATAGCCCTAAAAATAGAGAGTTGCAAACTTATATACGTGAAGACGATGATAAACAACGATATCCTTGTTAACGGTAGGAGCGACAATTCAGAGGATTTGGATGGAAACCGTCGAGAACCGGGAATATGGTTAATCGATATGGTCCGTTTTGTGCGCAATGGATTTTATTTAATTTTTTTAAGTGAAGCCAAATTTACCCTTAACTCCCCACCCACTAAGTTGACCTCGTCAATTTGAAAATCTTATACACTCATGGTACTTTTTTTTCTACAATTTTTAAGCTGTCACTCTTTAAATACATAACTCATATCGTTCCTCCTAAACGCACCCCAAGTTTCTAAGAAGTATATAAACCCAACGCTATCGTTGTGTCGTTCACGTCATTGTTTCACTAAAAACCCAATGGTGTACCATTCACCAAGTTTTTAAGTATATTTTGTATGTTCCATGTGGATTTGGTATAGTTCGTATCTCCTTCATCATTCAACTTTTATATTGAAGCGGAGCTCAAATGTAGTAAGCAATAGAGTTTTTTTAGTGTCCTAAAGCAATTTCATTCTATTTTATCTTCTAATCTTTCTTTTTCATATACTTTTAGCAAAGAAATAGACAAACCAATAATTTAAAGAGTTATTGCCCTGTGTGTCCAAGCCTTACGGATGCGTCTCAGCCACACATGGCTGAGACTCTCTCAAGAGTTTTGCTCTCGTGTGGCTAAGACACTATCTTTTTATTTTTCTCTTTTTTTGTTTTCTCTTATTTTTGTCATTCAGATAATTAATGATGATTAGTATTTTATGTAAAAGTGGCCTAACAAAATATTGGCTACTAGAAACAAGTTGACCCACAATTCAGAACTAACTTTTTCATACCAAAGTGCATCTAGTTTAAGGCCCTCATTGACTAGCTATAGTGGCAACAAGATTTATTTTTTTGCCCATAAATAAATTTGTTGCGAGAGAAGGTTAGACACATTATAGAAAAGAAAGAAAAGAAGTTGAAGAAGGTGGAAAAACCTATGTTGAAGAAGGTGAAGATGCTCGTGCATCTTTGTCTAGTTGCCCCTTTGATCCATCTATTCTTAAAAGTTTAAAATACCATATTACTATAACACTATGGAGAAACAAAGTTATTTCTCATCCTTATAGCCAACAATCTCTCAATCATAAATTATTAATAATCTATTTCTTTCAAAAGATGTGATTGTAGCATCAAGGCCCTTAAAGTGTATGAATTATGGGAGTATGATCAAGGCGTGGAACCTAGAATGTCATCAACTGTAATACCTCAAAGTTTAGAAACTCCATTAAAAAAAAAAAAAAGAAAATCAAATTTTTCACATGGCTACTACAATATCCATTTGGGTATCGCGATGGTGCAGCATGGTTGGAAAAAATCACGATTTTTCGTGACAGTACCATGGTACTGCAATAGAAAATATGATTTTGCGAAAAATAATGTGGTACCACGATACTACGATTAAAAAAGTCAGAGTTTTGGTGCATAGACGTGTTATCATGGTGCCCAAAAGAGGCACCACGATACTGAGATTAAGAGCAGTTCCAAATACTGCGATATTGGGAAGAAATATCGTGGTACTACAATTGAAGATAAAAAATGAAAGTTTTGGCACACTAAGTTATCTATATATATTGAGTGCGCAAGGAACCCTAATCACACGAATTCACTCTGTAGTCACTCTCCCATGCTCTCAAGACAAACCCTACCCACCCTCTGTGACTCTTCCTCACTCTCACGCATTGTAAATTGGTTCTTCACCCTTCATTGAAGCTATTCCACAAATGTTGTTAGAGGGAAAAAAAACTACATAGACGGTGAAGAACTAAAATTGAAGCACCATTTCGGACGGATATAAGAAGGCAAGTTTTTGATTCAAGTGAAATCTATATAGTTTCGTCACTGTTGTGCTATTATCTGAAGTTACAAATACTCTTGTTATTGAAACAGAGCATTAGCCATGTTTTGAGCATTTTAGCGAGACAAACAATAGGAGAACAACAGAAAAGACAATGAACAAAATGGTATAATGTTGTTATGTTGTAAACATTACATGTTTAGATCTACAAAACTACGCAGTAGAGTTTCATGCATAAGAGAAAAGGGAACCAATTTAGAAGGGTACAAGTTGTGGATTTTTGTGAGTACCATGGTAAGGAAATGGTAACGTACTGTTCACTATTACAATACATGCCCCAACATCTCGTGGTTCATTTTTCATGCATACACCTAGAATACATGAGAGTGAACTATGCCAAAAACATAACTGATATGATCTTTATGCACATTGTATGCCATATACAGTAAAGACACATTGAATTACAAATTAAGGCATCTAATTATGGTATTAAATCACTAAAGGCTAAAGATTACATGACAAGTGGAATAACAAAGCAAAGACTTACAGGGAAGTGAGCAAAAAACATGTGGAGATGATTACCTTGCTCCCTAGTCTTATTTGAGTTTTAAATGTTGAACGTGATAGATGTTTATTTTACTTAAATGCCTAGAAGCATCTCAGGTATGATTTGAATGATGTATGATTGCATGAATGTTATGATAACATGTTTATGTACCTATATTGATACTTACATGCTTTGATATCATGAGATGTGTATTATTCAATTTTAATTGTCATGAAAGGATCAACATGATTAAAGTAATTGAACCATGATGTATCATATTTGATGAAATGATATTCTTGCTAGTTATGAAATGTTGATAATGTTTAAGTGAAGTCAAATTAAGATTCAAACCACATATCGGCGCAGTGGTCCACGGGGAATCACTGTGGGTGTTCTCGTGATTGGAACAATAGTTAGTTCGTAGTTCCCGATGGTAGAAAGATGGGTGAGACCTTAGTTCTTAGTGATGGAGTGATGGGTGAGCCCCTAGTTCTCGAGTTTGGTGATGGGTGTGACCTTATATCCCACTGGAAGTTGGCATTTGGTGCATTTTCCTAGTTTCCTTTTATCTAATAATGATGAGAGAACACTGAGAGTCTAATTAACAATTGTTGAACAATTAAATGTTTGAAACACTTAATGTATGTTAAATATTTGCATGTTTGATATTTTGGCATGAATAATACTATAGATGTATTGTATATGATCTATTGGGCTCTTAAGCTCACCCCACATTTTCATTTTAGAAAATCTTTGAGACAAGTCAAGTTACAGTATGGTTGGATGCTGTTTAGATATTCATAGATTTCACTGGGGAAGTTGTAATTTGACTTGCTTTATCTCTATTAATGAACATTAGTCGAATTGGGTAGATGATCATTTTATGGTTGGATGTTCTCTTGAATTATCTCCTGTTGGTGTCTCTTGGTGTGTCCAAGAGACTGATAGATTATTTACGGGTGATTATGATGTTGATGAGACATGTCAAATGATAGAGTTAGAAGCATCTAGTTCTCGGTGGTTAACATGTGTAGTGTCTCAATGATATATTTAATGATTTATGGGCGCGCCTCTCCATGCGTGACCCTGATGTGATAGAATGATGCGATCAAAAATTGGGATGTTACATCCACAACAGGCTAGTTTAAGGGAATCATCAATAGGTTTGGATTGAGCTTGTTGATCGCATGCTCTTATAACTATGCTCAAAGGACACTGATATTGGCATTTATTGAAAGGTGGCATCCAGAGACCAACATATTTATAACACTCTGCCTCTCCCTCATAACCCAATAAATCTGGTTCAAAGGGCACAATTATCATGTTTCCCTTAAGGTTAACAAATAGGCACGTTATCGCCATGTGCAAGCATCATTCACAACCACCCGAGAGGCAAGAGCATTACTTTATATCTTTTTCTTTCTTTCACTGTCCCAACTCTATAAGACTTTTTGTCACATGTCAACCATATAGATTCTACACAAAACACTTTGAAATCTTTAAATGAAATAATCAATATCATTACTTGAAAAATCACTTCAATATTCAATGGTTACAATATCCTTTGAACTTATTCAACAAAACAATTGAAAAAGAAACTAGAGTCAACATGCTCGATTAAGACAAAACTAGAAGAGAAGACTTTGAAAATAATCTCTATTTATCAACTTAGCCTATGATATTTAGCTTTCTAAAATGCTAGTAAAAAAGAGTAAGCTCAAGAGCCTCGTGGATCATCTCAAATATTTAAATCATTGTTTCAATCAAATAAAACATACATGTCAAACACTTTTATAGATTAAGTGATTCAAACAATAACTTGTCTATCAATTGACGTTAAGACTGAAAGGGCTAACCTCAGTGTTCTCTCTACATAGTCACATCTATGGAAATTCTATGCTAATTTCCAAAGGACAAAGGGAAACACCATCACTAAACATCCGTTTAGTAGAGATACGCTCATTGTTCCTTCTCTAGGAATTAGGGACACACCCAACGTTCCAACCAGAGAACCAATGATCCCTTATGGACCACTGCATAGGTGCGTGGTTTGATTCTTTGTTAATATTTCATTGTAATACCCCAACAGTCTATAAGACCTCTACGTTACTAGTGAATAGTTAAAATAAAATAACTAATTAAACAAATAATAAAAAAATAAAAAAATACTCAAAAATCATGTAGAATAAGTCTAAATAAACCAATAATAAATATAAAAAGTATAAATTCAGAAAAAACATGAAATGTCAAAAGGAAAGTTGGACACAACACAAAAGGACAAATTACCCCGGTAGTGCCTAGGAGTACCGCGGTAATGTCGGGCAAACCCCCCAAAAAAAAGAGAAATGGCGTCGCACTGGTTATTGTGGCAATGCGTGATTATTGAGGTAATGCATGATTTTCTATAAATACGCAATGTTTTGTGAAAACCCTAGATCTTAATTTTCATGAGCTGCCTCAAGGGTATTCTCTCTCGAACCCTGACCAAGCTTCTCAACACCATTTCCCCTCTTTCTGTTCAAGTTATATGGTGATTTGAGCCCATTCAAACCCTTCTCTACCATTGCTCAAGCTTAGATTCGGGAAGAACAACATCACAAGGGTCAATCTAAGTTGAGACATAGTTCGAAGCTATTTGTGCAAAGGTAAATCACGAAACCTCACTTGTAAACTTGTTCTCTTAGCATTGTGTGTTATTTCCTAAGTGTATACACCTTTTTCTTTGAAGAAGACGTCCTTTGAAGGTTGCAAGACCTCGCATTGGCAATAAACAAAGATGAAAATGTAGAGTTCCAAGGTATTAAGATTTTCTTTAGTTGGATGTGTGTTTTTAAACTAAACAGGTGTATATTGGAGGGTTAGATACATGGGGGAACCACGAATAGGTCGCATTTTTGGAAATCTTGTAGTTACTGCAGTACCACACACGGAACACGCACAAACCCCATTGGTTACCATGGTAACTGACCGCGGTAACTAACTAAAAAACTAAACTGTGCACTATTTACTGTGGTAACGCATGCCATCGATTCCTGCGATCGAGATAATGCTTCGCATCATTGTGGTAATACGTCCCAAACTCAATTTTTTCATTTCAACCTTGTGTACACTGTGAGATACCTATGTAAGGGGCATGAACCTATGATTTGAATACGCTATCAATACTTTGGACTCACAAAATCTTAATATCAAAATCTTATAGATTGAAGATCTAAAGCATGCACAACGAGAAACAAGGCACAAGGGAAAGAAAAACTAAAGTGGGTATGATTATTGAACTCTTTATCATTATTTAAAATTTTAAATACTAAACATGATGATTGATTATTTCAAATGCGTATTTAGAAGCAGGCTAGGGTTGTTTTTGAGTGATTATTGATTGGAATGATTAACTGAATGTTGAGATAACAAGCCGGTTGTTTAAAATTGTTATACTCACATGCTTAGACAACATGAAATAATTCATGCTATGATTGAATTTACTTGAATGTCTGCATGATTGATTTACATGTGTTTGATGTATTTCTTGTGGTGAATAATTGGAGATGTGATGTGAGACTAAAAAAAAATTAAATTACGTCTTTATAACCACGTACCGGGGCGATGACCCGCCTTTCGGTGTCATCATAAGTGTCCCCAACCTAGACTGGTTGTAGGCCTGAGTGGACCTCATGCCCTTGTCAAGGTCTCGAAACGTAACCAACCCTCGAGTGTTACCTCCAGATGTTGTCCTAGACCACGAGGGAGACACCGAGGCCACAAACCATTTAGTCTAATTTGCGACAAAAATGAAAGAAAGTGCTTGAAACGCCCTAATGTAATAAAAGATTTCGCATGTTTTGTATTTTGGTATGAATAGCTAGTGATGTTCTATATGATTCACTAGGCTGTTGAGCTCACTCGATTTTTCTATTTCAGGTGATAGTTAACATGGTACGAATTGACCATCTCTGGACGACTCTAATTATTTTGTTGAAACCTCACTGGGGAGGTTGTTGAGTGTCTTCTATACATCTTATTTTTCTGTACTTAAATTGAACAGGGCTTGCGCCCCTTTCTTTTTGGACTGATCATTTTATTCTAATTAGATGTTTGGGTTTATTTCAGAAATCCTCGGATTGTTTAAACTTTGGATTTGAAGCTTCTTAATTTACATCTAATTTAATTTCTTTTGATTTACTTCTATGAGTTCTAACTATTTTTGACTTGAGCTTTCAAACCCCATGTCCTTCTTTGGAATTTTACTCATCAATTTCTTTTACCTATGAACATTCATTTCAAAGAACTGAATTGAACAAAATAGTTTTAAGTGGCGCTTCAGTCCTTAGCAAACAACCGTATCACGGCTTACCAAGACACGAAGGGACCGAGGGCTGGGATGTCATAAAGCTAGTATTAGAGCTAAAGTTGTAGCTCACTAGGAAAAAGATGACTCTTCTGATACCAAAGCTGGAATTAGAACTCAGTTAGTAGACAACTAGGCGAAAAGATAGACAGAGCCTAGGCTATAGAAGCATCGGGCAAATGTTTAAATGAATGGATAGATATCACTTTAGGTGGTTAGGTTGCTAGAATATAACAGTGATGCTAACACATCCTAAGTTTACTCGCAAGAGAAACACTTGTCTAGAGAGGTATCCCAGATAGTTTGGTGTCTTCTTGGAGAGGTGGCCTTGAGGGTTTGATGCTCACCTGCGGGTCGGGTGTCCCTAATGGTTTGATGCTTGCTTCGAGGAGGCGTCCTTGAAGGTTGCCGCCTACTTTGGAAGTGTCCTTGGGGTAAATTTTGAATCGATGGTATCATAAGAAAACTTTCAGTCGAAGGACGAGAACTTAGAGACCGTAGATAGAGACTACGTGTTGCCATGAAGAAACAGTGGATCATGAACCTAAATAAAAGCTTATAGGATATAAGTTAGAGATTGAAAATCTATTTTCTTGTAATAAACCTAAACATTATATGTATAAAAACTTTATTTTTTCATGATTATCTCAATTGAACCTATTTGTGTGCACTCATGTTTTTAATACTGTTTGTTCTGATGATGTGAAAGAAAGGGGGGATGCTGACATTGAGATACATATATTTTTAATTTTTGTTTAAAAAAGTTATATATTTATTTGTTATTTCAGTATTGCCAATGAAAGTTAAGCTTCCTACTTTTGTAAGAATGTACATATGGATATTGATTGAAGTGTATCTGACGAAATAAGTTTGGAAAAGCTATGAAAACAAGGTTGTAAGCATGAATGAAGATAACAAGGGATTGAACAAAAAAGATCAAGCTATATTGAGAAAATCAAACAAAATAGGTTGTTATTATTGCTATGAGTGTACACTTGAGTCAGATTTAATTTCTATTACACTTGTACCTTAAGCCAAGCCACATTACAACTTGGAGAAAAAGACCACTGATCTTAACTATAGTTTGACTTGAGTAGATGATAGGTAGAGGATGGCATTAAGAGGGTTTGTGTAGTTAGGTATTAGGAATATATTTATGTGAATGGGATGACAACTACAAATCACCTACAAAGTCTAGAAGGATTGAGATACTGATAGATGAGAGGGCGAAGTTAAGGAAGAATGGAAGATACACCAAAAATTTAGACAACTAGAATGGCCCTAGGGAAGTGTTAATGACTCAAAAACTATTGGAATGGAAGATTGAGGTTACAATGATAAGTGAAAATGAATTTAATTATATTTTATGGTGTGTCAGTTTTAGAGTTGAGTCATTATTTAAGGACGAACAATGGTTTAAGTTTGAGGATATTTGTTAGTTACATTGCATACTAACATTATTATATAAATTTATATATATTTTATACGATTTTAAATAGAAAATAGGATATATTTATTTATAATTAGGTGCATGAGCATTTATAAGAGCATTGCATGTATTTATGCATTTTGAGAATTTTAATATAATTTTTATATCATTTATATTTGTGATTTAATGCCCGCGAAAGGAATCTCATTTATTTTGTAGGTTTAAAATACTTAGAACAAATTAAACACAAAAACAAAGCATAAAGCCCATTCAACAAGCCAACACGGTCAATGCCAAAACCATCTTTTGCATGAATTAGATTGGCAAACAATGAATTATGGGAGTGACAAAAACGTGAATATGGTGCAAACACCATGGGTTGACTGTCAACATATTTGGAACGTGAAATTGTGGTGCAAGATTGGATGGCAACACATGTAAAAATGAAGAAATATAATGGGTTGATTGTCCACAATTTTGGAACCAAGATTTGTGCTCAATTCATGATGGCAACAAGTTATAAATAAGAGGAAAAACATGGGAAAATTGGAAGCAAGAACAAGACAAAAAGAAATTAGCAAGTCATGAGCCAAATTGGTTTGTTAAAAGAAATTAGCAAGTTTTTTTTTGTGTTGGAATACAATATGAAGTCTGTGTACAACTAGGTTTCTAAAGTGCGAAAAATCTATAAATAAGACCCCGTAGTACTCTTTTGATAATTCTTTTCATTATGAAATTCAGAATTCTATTTGAGATTTCATTATTTGAGTTGCAACAAGAACGTGAGGCCAAAGTAAGAGAAGAAGCAGCAGAACAAAAAGAAGAATTGAAGAACAAAATCAAAAGTTATCGTATGATTTTTTTATGCGTTCAACTCTTTAATTTGTGATTTTCAAGCCATGTCTTGTAACAGCCTAACCCCCCGTATCTTTAAGCATTAGATAGGACCACCATTCTATTGACTGTGGACTAAACCAAACGGTGGGCCGGGTCGGTGTTACATTTACAAGTACATAACTTGCATCACTTTCTATTTTAATTATTTCATGCCTTGATTGTATTTAACAGAACATAACTTAAATTCAAGAATTTAATAAGGCAATAGTATAAGAAATAATTGAAATTTATAAACTCAATTAATTAAATAATTTTATCTTGAAGAAAAACTATTACAGCGAAAAATTCAAAACTTGGGCAACATGCCCTTATATAGAAATTAAAAAGTTTTTAAATAAAAGAACCTGACTAATTTTTATGGTATTCATGTAAATCAATTACCTGAAAAATAGAAAGAAGGGTGAGCACATAGCCCAGTGGATCTTTCTAAACATCTAAATCATTATTTCAATTCAAACAAACCAAGCATATCAAAAACTTTTGTACATTAGGTGATTCAAACAATTTCT
>JAJIYU010000505.1:0-49214 GCA_030144865.1 Tinospora cordifolia
ACATATCACTTAGAAAATGTTATTCAAAGATGAGTGTTTTAGGGTATACATGCAGATGTAAATCCAGCTGTTATGGTATAAGTGGTAAACATATCACTTAGAAAATGTTATTTAAAGATGAATGTTTTAGGGTATACATGTAGATGTAAATCCAACTGTTAGAGATGGTATAAGTGGTAAACATATCACTTAGAAAATGTTATTCAAAGATGAGTGTTTTAATATATACATGGAGATGATAATATGGTAATATGATTAAAGTGGCTCTCGCTAAGGTTAGAGATTGTTAGATATTGGTTGGCTCTAAACCATTTAATGTGAAATTTAAATTAAAAACAATTTCCTTGGTATTAGTTCCCTAGTTGATGTTAGCAATTTAGTTAGTTTTGTATTATAGAAACTACTTATAAGTGAAAACTACTTATGACTTTTTTCTATTATAAACACTTATTGGGGTATGTAAGAGAAGTAAGCGATAATTTGAGATTTGTGTACGAGCATTTTAGTGAGAGAAAGTTTGCATAAATTTGCTTAGAGGTTGTAACTTATTTGCGTTCTCTCATAATAAATTCTTTTTTTATCTTTCGTGGACACAAATGATACGTCTAACCACGTTAAAGAAGTGTGTTATTACATTAGAGTTAATTTGCATTAATTTAAATTAAAGATTGTTTGGAGTGTAGACTTTGTTGGATTGGTTTCTGTTTCTATTACGCACAATAGTTGTAACCATGATTTATTATTTATGTGTAATTAAAAAAGAGTATTTACTATATATACAATTGTGATGCTATAGTCAAGATTAACTCTATTACCACAAAGAACTTAGTGAAACATTAAAAAAGATGAAAAGAAGAAACACGAAATTGAACATGGTGCACTACACCATTAATGGTACATCTTCTTCTGTTTAAAAGGCTTGTTCTACTTTTAGGATTTGTTTTATATGTAAGATAAGATTAAATGATTTTTCAATAATAAGATATGACAAGGTTAGATTGGATGCGAAAAGATTAAAAATAAAATAATTTAAAACTTAGATTAACACTAGATGATTACAATTTTTTTTAAAAAAAATTAAATTTAAAAATTAAGAGAAAAATAATAAAAATAAAAAATGTTTTTTTTAAATTAAATAAATTTATGTGGATAATATATAAAAATGAGTTTAACTTAATTTTTTTTTAATGCTATTTCATTCCTATTTTACAGCCAAGGAGCTTTTTGATCCACGTGCCATGGGATGAGGCCCAACTAGCGTCGAGTTGCGTAACTGTGACGCTTTTAATTTTCCATGAGTGCTTCGTTTAATGTTGAATTTAATTATTATCATCAGCCTTTATCTTGATGCATTCATCGAACTTGAACTTGTTTTTTTGTCTTGACTCTTCTTTTTGAATTGAGTGGGATATTTGAAGAGAAAAAAAGTGAGATTTTATTAGTTCATGCTGATTGAATGTGATCCTCAAATGATATGGTCGTTGGCAGGCATTTGTCCTCGTGATATTGATGTTCATTTGCCCTGGGAGTCCCCCATTTAACTATATGTCGGTCATTAATTTTTATCATAACGTCTAAAGAGGTTGATTGCAAAGAATTATATTTCTTGCGTGTCATTCTGTGAACGTTTAGCTAAATGAATCACAGCTTTTTATTATTTAATTAACTGCTTTTATTTTACTTTTCTGCGGATTTTTGAAACATTCCACATTTTCTCGTAAAAAAAAAAAGTTGAAAATCGTGATGTAGTTTTATATTCTACTAACTTGTTCTTAGCTTTTTATTTTTATTTATTTTAAGAACATCAAACCACAAATAATTTAAAAAAATTCAAAAAGAATAGAAGTGGCATCGCACCGAATTTTTAAATAAAAAAAACTAGAATTTATTTAGTTACACTCTTTTCTAATTGTTGTACAAATATTACACACTTAATGTCACCAACAATCACCCTGTAACATCAGGCCAGAAATAATTGTAAAAGCAACAACACTAGCACAAATAAAACAAGGCCATCAGTTAGTTCATTAAAGCAAATTCTTTGATTTTTTTAAATTAGTTTTATATATTATGTTTGGGTAATGCTGAAATAATTGTGATAGTTGTAATTGTTATTATATATTTCCTTAATTGCAATGTTTGTTATCATTATAATTTTTCCTTTCATGCTCATATACAATAATCAAGCAAAGGTTTTTTTATTATTAATTTTCATTGAATATACTTCCCAGCAGGTTAAAGCAGAAAATAACAGCAGATATCTTCAGAGGATCAAGGGACTCCTGCGTTAAAGAATGGGTAAAATAAATTTGCATTTTTCATTTTTTTTAAGCAAAATAACAAAGTAAGACCCACATGTAAGTTCCGAGTGAATCCAAGTTAGTATTAATTTTTGATATCAAGAATGCTAACAGTATATATTTATTTTGGTCAAACTCGAGTGGAGTAAATTATTTTCAGGAATTAAGCTTTCAATAGTTCCACAAGACGATGGAAAAATACTGTCTAGTAGCCTATATTGATAGGCCTTGCATCATGTGAAGATGGAGACCTTTACAAAGAAAAATCATATTTGAGATGTTCAGTGGCGTGGATCGATTCAACATCATACGATTAGGTGCGGTGATCATGATCATCGATCGCAACCAAAAGCATCCTACTTCACTGACGATGCCAACCTCCTCAAACTAAAATTTCATTCCTCAAAATTCTAAATCTTTAAATTTCTTCTTCTTTTTTGCTATATGCTTTTTAAAACCTTTTTTTTTTTAAGTTAAAACTATTAGTTTTAGTTTAATTATTCTTATGATTTGAAATACTATTGTTGCAAGGAAATATTTTGTCCTAGACAAGAACATACACAAAAACATAATTATTTTTAAGAATGCGAAGTCACATTCTAGCCTTAATTTATTTTGTTTATTTTGTTCAAATTCTATGTTATCTTCAACCAATTTTGCTGCATACAAGTTCATCAATTAAAGTTCATGTAAGCCCATCATTTGAAAATAAATAAATAGAAAATTGCAAATTCATGTTCAATTGTTACACATATATGTTATAATTTGAAATAAATGATGAAATGAATATCCAAAAATGCAAGTAATTGCATGTAGTACTCTTGTGCTTTATAAGTGGTAACTTATTAGGTAGAAATGAGAATGATATTGGTGCAAATCCCATAGAATGATCCAGATTGATCAATTGAACTGATTGAAATAATTACGAATGCAACAAGCAATAAGAATGAATAATCTCATAAGACACCAAGATTTATATGGTTCGACTATGCCTGTATCTACAAGTGGTAGAAAGAGATGCTGTAATACCCAACAATTTTGTGCAAATTTTAATAAACAAAAATTAAATAAAATATTTCATTTTGAGAACATTTAAATATGCATATGTGTGGTAAATATACATGTCTAATAAAGTATATATATGTGAGGGAATATATATGACAACTTATTATTAAATACAAAACTATGGCTGTATATTTTAAATATGTGTATGTATTAAGTATAGGTATTTAATAATGTGTAAATATATAAATAATATATATATATATATATATATATATATATATATATATATGTGTGTGTGTGTGTGTGTGTGTGTGTGTGTGGAAATATATATGTCAATTTATTTTAAAGTACAAAATTAAGGTCATATTTAATATATATATTTATATGTATATATGTTTATAATATTTTTGGTTATTTAATGGTATGCATATCTAAATATATACATACAGACACACACATACACACACACACACACATATATATATATATAACAAAAAAAAATCATGTAGTAGCGTGAATTTGGTGAATTTGCCGAAAAAACGAATGCACACCAATGAGTAAAAAAATTCGTAGAAAATGTGAATTAGGCGAATCACGTTTTGACATGTGCATTGTGACAGGCGCGAAATAAAAAAAGAAAAAGTTGTGATCGCAAGATTGCGATCTGTGCACACCAAGAACTGAAAATGGGTGAATAGTGACCAAATGATTTAGGTAATATATGGGTTAAAATTGCACGAAAAAACCTAAAAACCCTAATTTCAACCTTGTGCACCGAAATACACAAAAAAAGAAGAAGGAAAGTTTCCAAAGGAAAATGTCCAAAAATTTACGAATTCACCCCTAAAAACCTATATAAACCCTCTCTCCCCCTCATTATTTTTCATCCTACCTAGAACTGAAAAATGTTCTTTCTTACTCTCTCTCTCTCCCTCTTTCTTGGCATCTCTAGTTCCTTTTCTTTTCTTGAGCTGTTCTAAACAGCCAACGGAGTAGTAGCAACGAAGTGCTACATAAATCTTATGCTAGCAGCGGTAAATGATTGAAAGGAGCTCAGAAGTTCAAAAAGAAGCGATTCTGAGGTGAAATGATTCCCTATTTTACTTTATTATTTCGATTCAAATAAGGCTTGCTTGGATATTTTATTTTGATCTTATATACATGTCATATATAACATGCATGCTTAGGTTTATAATGATACATGATTTATGATGTAATATTACCATGCTTGTATGTTTAAATTCTACAAAATTATTTAAATGTCTTGTTCATACATTTAATATAAGATTAAATAAATTAAGATACTAATCACATACTGGCCCAGGGGCGGATGTTCATCGTGAGCATTCTAATCAAGGGTTGTGATGTAATAGATGGGTCGAAGTTGATCCTATCTCAACTCCGTGGGTCTAAGTTTAGTATAGTTGCTATTTTCCTAAGGATTAGAATGCTGAGAGATATACTTTTGGTTTTTAATGACAACCGAAATAACATATTGTTTACATCATTTAATTTCCTTGTAAGTATTTGTTATACATGTTTTATTTTATTGAATAATAATTTAAATATTTTGGATGATCCATTGGGTTTTTTAGCTCACCTCTTCTTTTAACATTTCAGGAAATTAAAATATCATGGCTATCTGGGAATTGACTAAATCATTTTCTTAGGAGTCTACTTAATTGTATGACATATTGGCCCAAGTTTATTTAATTCAAATTTTATTCCACTGTAACAATCAAAATCTTATGTACTTTGGATTTTGAATTAATAATATTGAAAATTTTATTTCATGGTGTCGCTATTATATTGTAGAATATATTGTGCAAAAGTTAATGTACATAAGGAGTTTCATGAAGGGATAACATAACACGGGACCACCTCTCGGGCCGCCCAAAATTATCAAAGAAAGATATCGTTGGATGATGTGGGCCCAGGCATGGGAGGCGGGGTGTTATAGATGCACTATAAGGTTGAAGAAATACAAGTACACACTTTAGCCTCTCTTGGGGTTTTCCACTCTTTCAGATGATCAAGATAAATTTAGAAACCACAATTAAAGAGACTTTAATACATGTCTAATAACAAACTCCTTAAATAACCCACATAAAGTATGGGCTTAATAAATTGGGTCAACATGGTTGTGAGCCATAACATAACAAATCTCTACCTTGTTGAGTAATCCATGCAAGCCACATTGAATCTTCAATCACAAACCAACAATAAGCTCCAACTATTCTCATAAAGCACTTTACTGAAAGTTGTATCAGCAAATGAGCATTCGAAGGTGCATACTCCTATTGAAAATGCAACAATTCAAAGGTGCATACTTCTGTATTTGTTAACACATCAGCTACATTATTATCAGTATAGACATACTAAAAGATAAGAATCTCACCCAAAGTAATTAGCTCCTGTATCTTGTGAAACCTCACATCAATGTGCTTTGTTCTAGCATGATAAACTTGATTCCTTTCCAAACAAATGACACTTTGAGTATCACAATGCAACTAAATAGAATCCTATGATAACCCAAGCTCAGTTACAAAGACCTTAAACCACAAGGCTTCTTTTGATGCTTTTGTTGCTGCAATGTACTTTGCCTTTGTGGTAGATTATGCTACTAAGGACTGTAGCATTGATCTCCAACTAATAGGGCTTCTAATTAGTGTAGATATATAATCTGTATTAGCTTCTTTTTAACATCAAGATCTCTTATAAAATCATAATCTACATATCTCATAATTGAACAAGCACCACTAGTTTTCTAAGACAATACTCCCAAATTAGTTGCACACTACAAATACCTTAACACCCATTTAATTGGCTTTCAATGTTCTTTCCATGTGTTAGACATGTATCTATTCACTACACTCACTTCATGAGCTATATTTGGCCTTGTAGAAACCATAGCATGCATCAAACATCCAACAACATTGACATATGGAATATCAGACATCTTCTTCACCTCTTGCATGATAGTGATTCCTTGTTGTGCAAATGACTTAAAATGACTTGCTAAAGGTGTCGACATTAGTTTGGCATGCTCTATGCTGAACATCTCTAACACTCTTTCTAGATATTTCCTCTGTGAAAGAGTCACCTCGCTCACCTTCCTGTCCTTATGAATTTCCATCCTAAGTATCTTCTTTGCAGCACCAAAATCCTTCATTTTAAAAAACTCCTTACTCAAAAAGGATTTCGATCCCTCAATTTTAAACTTTTCTTTAGCAACAATCAAAGATTGATAATACAATTTATACCTTTTTCTCTGTGGGAACATGTACATAAGTTGGACAACCAAAAATTCTTAAATTTGAATAGTCAATCTATTTGCTTGTTTATACCTCCTCAACAATCTTATTTTCCAAAGTTGTAGATGGAGTCCTATTCACCACATAAGTAGCAATATTAACTGCTTTTGCCCTAAACCTTTTAAAAAGGCCAACATGTAGTCTCATAATCACATCCCTTTCTTTTAAGGTTTTGTTATTCATTTTGTAACTCTATTTTGTTGTGGAGTACTGAGAACCGTAAAATAATGAATGATGTCCTCATCATTGTAGAACTATAGGAATGCCTAATCTTTATCCTCTCCGCAATTATCTGACCATAGATTCTTGATTTTCTTTCCAGTTTGGTTTTCCACTTTAGCTTTCCATTCCTTGAACTTTGAAAAACTTTCATTTTTGGACTTTAAAAAGTTAACTCAAACTTCCTAGAAAAGTTATCGATGAAGCTAACAAAATCATTAACTCCCCCTTTAGATCTAAAATTGTTGGCCCGCAAACATTTGAATATATGTAATCAAATACCTTAGTACTTATGTGTGCACTAGTCTTAAATTGTAGATTGCACTATGTAGCAAATACATAATACTTATAAAAATTTAATTTGTATAACTTGATACCTAAAAGAATGTCTCTCTTGAATAATTTCATCATGCTTCTCTCACTGATATGCCCAAGCTACATATGCCATAACTAAGTATCATTTGCATGTGAGGGTTTGAAGATGATGAAACGACAGCTACACTTATGTAATACACTAAAATTTTGTCGAATAAATAATTAAAATAAAATAAAATAAAATAATTCAAATAAAATAAACCTTGAGAAAATCATGGAATTTATGATGTAAAACATATACAATCAAATGTATGAAGGGTTAGGCGAACTGGAACAAAACACAAAAATTTGCAAATAAACAACTCACTAGTTACTGCGGTAATGACATTTACTACCATGGTAGTGTGTTCTTGCCCAGGAAATCTAACGAAAACACTATGTTCTAGTTATACGGTAGTGCCTTCTCACTACCACAATAATACTAATAAATATACTTGAAAAGATTATGTAAAGTTTTCAAAAAAAAAAAAAAAAACTATGGGAAGCTTCTAATGTGTAGGCAACTTCTAAAAATATCAGTTACTAATAATTGCACAGGAAGCAAGTAAAATAGCAAAGAAAAGAGTTTAGGAAAGATTGTTACTAGGGAAACTGCCCAAAAACTTCCTAAACTCATCCTCATTAAGCCCTATACAAACCTAGCATGAGCACCCTATTCTCCTTACTTAAGCAAGCAAGAATCACTTCTCTTCTTGCTCTCCTAGCCTTCTTCTTGACATTCTTTCATCCCTTAGCTATTCCACATAGCAACTATGGTAGTAAGAAGGAGGAGAACCCAGAATTTTGCAATGCAGTAGCAAGAACACACTACTGGGCATTCTTTTAGAAGAACTAGAGGATTTAACAAATTGAAGAAGGTATAATACCCTTATCTAAGTCTCTAATGCATAATTCATGGTCTAGAATTTGATACATAGAAATCAAATTTTTGTACTGGTTAATGTGGTAGTGATCATCGTTATTTCGGTAATGCCTTCATCTTCCTCTGTTTCTACAAATTCTCCTTTGATTACCATGGTCGCCCACGGTAGTGCTCTTGCATTGCTTATTTTTCACTTATACGTTCTAGTTATTGCAATAATCCTTTCCTCTACTATGATACATAGAACCAAGACCATATTAAGACTCATCTAGGGTGATATTCTTACACAATTAAAGGTGATATTAGATAGGAATCATTACGTTATGATTCAAGAAAGTTAGAAACACCATGATCATCAATAATAACGTATTGAATCTTGATCTTCAATGTTAAAGGCTCAAAGAAGGCTTAAAACAATAACATAAGGACTAAGAAGGAATTAAGCATCAAAGGTAGAGATTATTTTCAGATTTTAACTTATTATTTTGATTCAATATTATATGCATGTATGCTTGCTTAGTCTAGGAACATGCCTTAATCTACATGGTATGCTTGAATGGAATATGCATGCTTTATACATGTTTCTTTGAATATGCATGCTTGGAATCGAAGGTATGCGGATATTACATTGATGAACAACTACCATGGTTATGATTGATATGAGTGATGATTACCATGCTTATGATGCTTACATGCTTATACATTTGATTTAATCTGTTATGAATGTGATTTGTCACTAAAGAAAGATTAATAAAGATGATAACCACATATTAGCGCGGTGATGGATTTCATTGTGCGTGTTCCAACCTGGACCCGACTTGCCTGTTATTTTGATTTTCTAAATTGGAACTGAGCATTTGGATTAACCCCACTTTTTTAATTATGAACTGGATTTATCCCACTTCTTGAATTGCTTCCCTTTCTTTTGCTTTTTTTAAAAAAAAAAAAAAATTCTTAAGTCGCTTCTTGCAATTTTTATTGTGGTGTCCCCTTTTATTGTAGTAGAAATGCTCAACTTCTTTGCCCTTTAATTTTGACCTTGAATTTCTTTCCTTTGAGCTGCCTTTTTCATTAGAACTTCCACATCTAATTTGAAACATGCTTACCCACAATACCTCAAATTTAAAATTCCCTTAAGTAGATTTCTTTCGAGCAGCATGCTCTAAAATTGTATACGTAAATTCCTCAAAATTAATTATTTTCTTCATTGTGAGAAGTATAGTAACAAAATACTAAATGGAAGATGGCAAAGAACACAAAATAGTAAGCCTTACCCTCTTCACGTGGCTTTAAATCCACTTTCAATAGCTCTATAATAAGCTTATTAAAGGTATTTAGATACTCCATTATGCTTTTACATTTTGTCATTTTTAACTAATGAAGTATTTAATTCAAGAATATTTTGTCATTGAGTGATTAGGACATGTATAACTTTTTCAGCATTTTCCATAACTCTACAGTTGTAGAAGCAACCATAATATTGACCATAATCTTATTTGCCAAATTCAAAAAAAAAATTGTACTCAGTGCTTTTGCATCTAATTTTTTTTCAATCCACATCCAACCTTATTGTCGACTTCGTAGATTTAACATATAGTGGTTTTCTTGTGCCTTGCTAAATAAGAACATTGGTAACCTATCGTTGCCACAATGAGATATATTAGTAGCCATTACAAATTAGTTGGATTAAGGCGCAAT
This sequence comes from Tinospora cordifolia, assembly GCA_030144865.1. Lineage (NCBI taxonomy): Eukaryota > Viridiplantae > Streptophyta > Magnoliopsida > Ranunculales > Menispermaceae > Tinospora > Tinospora cordifolia. The sequence goes on from JAJIYU010000505.1 coordinate 9,774, forward strand.
TGACGATCTTAATGTGTAACTTGTGCAATAGATATACAAAGAGAAATATCTATGATTAATCGGACTGCCAATGCAGTTTACCATAAGTGCAACATTAGCTTTTCAAGTGATTAATCTTAGAAGAGACAAAACAATGTTCAAATATAATAATGGCTTGAACTAAAAAAAAAAAAAAAATTAATGTCAACAAGTTGTAGAGCAAACCCACCACATTTCTAAATACAAAAAGAAATCTTCTATCCTTATTCTCCAGACGACACTGCACACTCACCAAAAGAATGCACACCATTCTGGACAAAATTAAAGTGCCAATCTACCCACCTATGTGCAAAATTAGAGCACTAATTTGCACAAAGTTAGAGCATTGATCCACGTGCGGCCTAGATCCATAATTTCGTCAAAGACAAAAAATCTCAATTGCTTGCAACACAACACAATCATCTTATCTCTAATACTGACTTTCGGCATGAAAGCCTTAGCCCTTAGAATGATTTAGGTTGATCAATGACTTTTGGCATGAAAGCCCGTAGAATGATTTAGATTGATCAATCTAAGTGATAAAAAAAATATGAATGCAACAAACAATATTAATGAATAATCACACAAGACACCAAGATTTAAGTGGTTCAACTATGCCTACATCCACAAGTGGTAAAGAAAGATGCACTATAAAATTGAAGAAATACAAGTATAGACCTTAGCCCTTTCTTAGGGTTATCACACTCTCTCTGATGATCAAGATCAATTTAGAAACCCTAATTAAAAAGTCTTTATACTTGTCTAATAATGACCTTCATTAATATCTAATATAAAGTATAAGCTTAATAAGCTGAGTCAACATGGTCGTGAGCCATGATATAACAAATGAGAGTTATTCTCCAAACTACCAGCTTATGCCAATTGCCTTTATAGATGATGCTAAAGATGTGTTGGATGGTCCTTTGACCGAGAGGGAAATCTATAGGTTTTTAACAAAAATGCATGCAAGCCACATTCTTCTAGAGGAATTGGAAAATTGTAGGTTACTCACTATCATTGATATGATCAAGGATCTTTTCTCTTGCAACTTGTCTTGTGATGAGACTAGAGAAATTTGTAATACATGTAATTTTCAACAAACCATGAATATGAGAAAATATCTTCGTCTTCTACTGATCCACTCCAGAGTTTGGCCTATCATTGAGAGAATTGAGTAGAGGTTATTAGGGTTGAGAGCATAACTTTTGAATATGGTGGTGTATTGCATTTGTCAAATTGGTTCTAGCTTCAATCTCCATGAATACCACGTAGTGTCTAAAGGTTCCAACTTTAGTTTGTAAAAAATAATAGATAACATGAATCATAATCTAATTTTTAATGACTTTTTAAAGTGACGAGAAGCACATGTAGAGAAATAAAACATTGTTAGCTCTGTGAAAGACAATGGGGCTAGGAATTATAAAAGCTAAGATATGAATAATGCCTCACAAAACTTGCTTGTGGGAACTGCTTAATGCCTTTACTCTATAGGTTCAACTTCTTAAAAGCAGGCATAGGGGAAATCAATCATTTCCAGACCGTTCAAGGAAGTAGGTTGAATATTATTATATTTGGAAGAGCTGCTATCATGGTGTTCACTTTCTTATGCCTAGTTCTCAATGGTGGTTGAATAATAACACTTCAATTTCAATTTAGGAGGATTCTAGTCAATTGATAAAGAAAACAACAGCATATGGGAATTATATAGATCATGTGGATACTACCATAAGTATTCCTCGTAGAGAAAAAAAGATATTTAAATCCCATTTTAGATGAATGAAAAATTAAGAAGATGAAAAAAGTAGTGAAATCAGTATTTTTCTTCATATAATACCTGTTCATTTAAAAGTTTGTCTTTTAAATAGTGTTTATTCTCGTGTGTAGGCATGTCATAATGAAATAACTCTTCTTCTTGATGATTCTTCTTTGTGTTACACAATTTCAACAATTATAAGTATTCCTTAGGATGATTCATTTCACATATAATCATTTACAAACATTCAGAATTGCAACTTACGCTGGTCATATTGCCAGTTTGTTTGACAGAGATCACTACAAATATGTTTGAGAAAGATTACTATACATATGTTTGGTCAATTACTCTTGTGGTTTAAAGAGCTACTATTATAAGAAGGAGATGGTTGTATCTCATAAACAATCATTAGCATAAGCTATGAACACTTGTGCAAGATGGAATAATCTAATGGATATGGAGTCTACCTCTAGCTCCAATCAATTTTGTCTGCCATGTTCAATTTGTAAGGTGTAATATTATGATGTGTATAATATTTTTGACGATTCTATTTATAATCCATATGTGAAATCTCAAAAATGTTGGGGTGTATTGTGAATAAAATCATACTCAAACCTTAACAAGGTGAAGATAGAGCCTAAAAATCATTTGTTTCTCTTATATGAGGTGTAAATGGGTTTTTAAAAGAAATTAAAAGCTTATAAATCCATTTATACAAAGACATAATAAAATTTGTTAATAAGGGTACTTAGATATTAATAGAAAGATGTTAATTAGGGTAATTTGATATTTACAGTTTACCTTAAGGTTAGTTAATATAAAATATCCAATAATACTTGCGAGATATAGTGAAACTAAAGGCATTAAAGCCACAAATGAATTTGTGCTCATAATTGGAGAAAGAGTCATCTTATTAAAAAATAATTTAAAATAAAATAAATTGACCACGAAATATGAGTTTAAAGCTAGAGAAGAAGCAAAATGACTTTATAACCTTTCATAGAATGTTGGTCAAAACTTATCCCTGCAATATGCAGTCGTTGTGAATACATGTTTGGCATGGTGAGACACAACGCAATGTAACAGGTTAAGGAATATAAGTAAAAAACTAATACCATTCAATACCTATTTGATAATGAAATAACCTCTGGAAATAATATCAAAGTTTTGAATAAATTTACTGATTTACTAATAAAATGTATGTTTAGAAATTAAGTAAAACTGTTTATCAATGGATATTAATTAAAAGACTATTAAATAGGACTTTATTGTAAATACTCAATTTAAATGACTAAAGATCCCAAAACTATGATTAAAAGGGTTAACTAAATGATAAAATTTGTATAACGCCTGAGAATTATATTCCTAACAATACCTATAGTATAGTAGTGCTGCTTGCAAAATTGGTTAGGATAAGCATTTCTTTTATTGGCTCCTGTGCCATTGCACAAATGAAAAGCATTGCAAAGATATTCTTAATACAAAATCATCTATATGAGTGTGAATTAGACAAATCCTATAAAATTCTTAAAGGCATGAATTTTTTATAGCAATCAGAATTCTGAGAGTTTTTGGGGCCATAATGAATATTACAATGAGAGCCAAAAATGTAAGGCAAAGGAATTGTGTAAAATCATTTGTCTTAATTTACCAAAACCGTTGTTGGTTCATGATATCATGTTCGTTGATTATACAGTAAATCCAATAGTATCTCATTAGAAAAGGTTCAAAGCCACAAACCACCTATCCATAATTTTATTCTGCTAATACTCTCTCAAGTGTTAAGCGTTTATATTAAAACTTCATTTATATAGGTCATAGAATAAAGACTAATTTTCATTCATGTGGGAATTGTTGGAAACTAATGTTAGTGAACTCCCATTTTAGATGAATAAAAAAAAATCAAGAAAATGAGACTGGGGCCATAATGAATATTACAATGAGAGCCAAAAATGTGAGGCAAAGGAATTGTGTAATATCATTTGTCTTAATTTACCAAAACCGTTGTTGGTTCATGATATCATGTTCGTTGATTATACAGTAAGTCCAATAGTATCTCATTAGGAAAGGTTCAAAGCCACAAACCACCTATCCATAATTTTATTCTGCTAATACTCTCTCAAGTGTTAAGCGTTTACATTAAAACTTCATTTGTATAGGTCATAGAATAAAGACTAATTTTCATTCATGTGGGAATTGTTGGAAACTAATGTTAGTGAAATCCCATTTTAGATGAATAAAAAAAAAATCAAGAAAATGAGAATGTAATATCAAGCATGTGTTTTCATATAACACCTATTTATTTAAAAGGATGTGCCCTTTTAATGATATCTATTGTCCTATCTAGATATGTCTACACAAAGTGACTTTTGAATGATAACTCTTTGTATTGCAAACTTTTACCAACTATAAATATTTTATATTGATATCTTTCTTGAAATAAACAAAAAAGAAATGAAAGACGAGACTTCAATCATGAATCAACTAGCCCTTTTAGGGCTTGCTTAATAATAAGAAAAATGAATCCCATATAAATGTCATGGAATACAGTTTCATCCTATTTAGCTCAAATTTGGAGAAAGCCCTACACCTACTACTTGCAAGTTTAATGCCCATTTTTTCAAGACATGCTGGCTTATAATTGGCAGTAAAGATGATAACTAATGCAACCTATAATTTTCATGACAAGTGGACATGACGTATGTGTATATAAACATGTATTATACGTGCACATATGTGTAAATAATGTCACGTAGAATAAAAAAAATATAATTTATAAAGAGCTTTAGAAAATAAAAAAAATAAATAAAAAAATTAATCAAGGTGATTTAATAATAATAGTATTATTATTATCATCATCATCATCATCATCATCATCATTATTATTATTATAGAATTATAAATAATGGATATAGATATTATAAATGAGTATAAATATATAATTGTTAAGTGTGTGGATAGATGGTATATATTATGAGATTGTATAAATTGTTATATAATATATTATAAATGAGAAGGAATTTACAAAATGGGACAAAGTCGCAATAAAAACAATAAAAGCAAAAGAAAAACTGAAAACATATGTATCTCAACGTCAGCATCTCCTCTTTCTTTGAGGTCATCAGAATAAGTTGTATTATAGCCATAAGTGCACACAAATAGGTTCAATTAATGCATAAAAGGATAGAGTGTTTCTTATATAGAATGTTTCGGTTCGTAACAAGAAAACATGCTTTAAGGCTCAAAATTGGCTACAAAGGACTTACAGTGCTAGGACCGGCCTTTTGGTTAAAACTCAAACAATGATAGCCTACATCATTTTCTTACTAAAATCATTTCTAAGCTGTGTTTAAGATAAATTTGATTATATCAAGAGTATGGAAGAAATTCTCTTACTTGTGTTTTGGTTTTTACTTCTCATTTTCTCAGTTTTTTGATAGTTCTGTCAAGGTCAAATTTTGGACAACCTAAGCGCACAGACTGTTTGAAAGTACTTGTTAGTTGCATAGCAAACTAACATTAGTCTAGGTAATTTATTGCATTTTATAGGAAATAAAGGGAGAATTAGTTGAAGAATTGCATAATTGTCAGCATTAGCATATAGTTTAGGGATTTGCATTGTTTAATTTCTTTATAAGCTTTGTTTTTAAAGTTTTGAAACTCTTTTATGAAGAAATGATGTCTGGGAACGAAAATTGAGTGTATTGCAAGGTACAGGTTGAAGCACAAAGGAAAAATACATCAAATAAAGGCAAAAAGAAGAAGAAATCATAAAGAAGTGATAAGAGACTGCGGTCAAATAACTGAAGATCGTGGTAGCTGAAGAAGGACACCATGCGGAAAAAGCTCACTGGTTTCGCAGTTGGTGATCCAGTGACTGCAGTAACCAGAACATGGTTTGTGAACAAAAAGGACGGACCGCAGTGGACAGAATGAGAAGACTCCAATTTTTATTGAAGGATATCACTGACCGCGGTCACTCGAGTGATTATCAGGATTTTTATATTTTTTAGGATTTTTTTAGTGCGGGACTATAAATAGTAGAGGTTATGAGAGTCGAAAATACCTAATTCGGAAAGGAATCACTTGTGACAGCTGAGAAGAGCAAAAACCTGTATTCCAATTAGGAATTGAAGATTATTCTCACATCTTGAGTATAATTTACTTCTTTGATTATAGTTTAATGTTTTCTATTAAATTCATGTCAAGCTAATCAAATTTTCTTTGTCTGGGATGTGATGTTCAATGCATGATTTGTGATATCCAGTTGCAATTATTGAATTAGAGACACTATTTCATATTGTGTAATGCTTCGTGTTTACTGGCCATAGACATGATGAACGCAATACCTTAGATTAACTCGGGAGAGAGGTTTAAAGTGTGGACCTAGATTAGTTGATTGATTGGAAGGCTATTAACTGATTTAAGGAGTTACACAGGGATTTTTGCATACACAACTTAGGTTGTTGAGTAAGCACCTCGGAAGAGGGTTTTATGAAACAAATCTAGTTAATATTTAAGCTCCTCGGGAGAGGGTTTCAATTACAAATGCGAAAACTCATAGTGTAGACAATTCATAACCAAAACTAAGAATCACAGGTCACGCAGCGGCATTCACTATCCTAGACACCCATTACACATAGAATTCTAAGAGCAGAATTATTACGTCAATTAGAAGAGGTCTTAGTTAAGAGTTTAATATAATCACATTAATTAGAGTCTTGATAAAATGCAAATTAGTAGTAAATTGGGATTTGAGATCACTAATCAAACCATTTTTTCCTGAAGGCGATATCCGGTCTCACCGATTAATACTCAAGCGAACCTGTACACTTGCAGGTTGTGCAACAGTACCCTAGTTCTTTGTCTCAGTACATTAGAGGAGTTTTCAATCTCATAGGTCACTCAGTGATAATTTTAAAAATATGGCATTGATCTAGCCTAAATGACACCTATATGCGCTATATGCCCATGCTCAAGCATATAGGAAAAAGAAGACAAGTGTTAGAGAATTCAAAAAGAAGACAAGTTGACTATGACATACCGAGAGGAGAGTACGCTAAAGCATTGAAAAAACCTACATATAGCAAAAAGAAGACCAGTGTTAGAGAATTTTTAACTAAAATGCATGCATACTTAGGAAATTAAATTAAACTATAACAAAAATAAAATGAAATAAACGAAAGATAAAAATTAGTACATTACCTCTTACTAAGCGTTATGTTTAGCATCGTCATCTTGATGTAGATACGGGTTAACTGAAGCCCAATTTGTTGATCTTGACAAATGGTTTAGCTTTGGACAATTCTTACTTGATGATATCAGGTGCCTACATACAGTCCAGCTTTGGGTGATTTGATTGCTTCATAGGAATTTTTTGTGGATGAATTGCATCATGTGTCTCTTTAGTAGCATAGCTATGTTTCCAATGTGCTTGTAGTAACTTCCCTTTATCGAATTCAACATCTTTAACCTTAACATCAGGAGGGCAGCGCTTTTCAACCTATGCTTCAGTGTCAACTTGTACCACAATAATTTTCTTGCAATCTTGCACTTCATCAAGCGGCTTCAAAGATTGATATATGTTGAAGATGACTTCGTCTTCATTTACTCACAAGATAAGCTCTCCTTTTTGTACATCGATGAGTGCATGGCCTATAGCTAGGAATGGCCTTCCAAGAATCACTGGTATTTCACCATCTTCTTTCATATCTAGTCCCACAAAGTCAACTGAGAAGATATATTTATCAACCTTAACGAGCACATCTTTAATAATCCCCAGTGAATAAGTGAGAGAACGGTTTGCAAGCTGAAGGATAATTGCTCTAGACTTTATCTCTGACATGCCAAACCTTCGGAATACTAAAAGTGACATTAAGTTTATATTGGCTCCTAAATCACAAAGAGTTTTCTCAATTGTTATTTTTCCTATAGTGCAAGGTATGGTAAAACTACTCGGATCTGTTAACATCTGAGGAAGCTTCCTTTGAAGAATTGCGCTACACTTTTTAGTAAGCTTAACCATCTCATATTCCTCCAGTTTGCATTTCTTTGCCATTATTTCCTTCATGACTTTTGCATAATTTGGCATTTTTTGCAGGGCCTCCAGGAATAGAATATCAATGTGGATCTTTTTAAACATTTCTACGAACCATGCAGACTGTTCATCCACATTCTTTTTCTGAAACCTTTGTGGAAAGGGAAGTGCTCGAGGCTCAAAGTATTTGCTGCGTGCCTTGAATAATTATGTCTGGACGTCTCACCTCTGCTTTCTGTTTGGGTTCTCTTTGCTCTATCTCTGCTGGTTGTTCTACAAGAAATGGCCCTTTAGACTTATTAGAATCATCAACTTGCAACGTGGGGCTAAATGGAATAGCTGGACTTTGGATCTCTCTCTCGCTTCTTTTAAATATGGTATTGCAACTTTCTTTTGGGTTCACTTGAGTGTCACTGGGGAAGGAATTGCGCTGCTGGCTAAGGAATGCTTGGGTTATCATTCCCATCTAAGTCTTAAGGCTCTTGACTATAACATTTATGTTCCTTACTTGAACTTCTAACCTTGAAACTTTGTTATCATTCTGATTTATCCTCCCAATCAATTCTTTAACGAAATGGGCCTACATGTATATTATTTCATCCAGTTTGTCCCTCATAGATGGTTTCTTTTCAATCAGGCTCTACTGAGGGACATAACTTGGTGGACCTTGCAGGAAATTTCTGTTATTAGCATAAGAAAGATTTTCATGCTGACGGATCACTGGATGATAATATTGAGGCATATTGTTCATTTGGTGCTTCCCTTGAAAGTTACCAAAATGCTTAAGTGCATTGAGTTGCTCTATAAATGCTTCTTGAGTAAGAGATACCTTGTGAGCTTCAGCTATGACCAAAATAGATTGATTCTGTTGTGGTTAAAATTGACCATTATTATACTTCTCTGCCCATGGGTTCATTTGGTGAGTCATTGAAGCTATCTGTGCTTTTATAGCTATGATTTCATCCACTTCATGCAAACCAACCCTTTTCATTAAGCCTCTCTCTGTTCCATGTCCATAGGCGTTGGCTGCCATTTCTTCAATAAGGTGTGTGGCCTCTATCATGGACTTTCCTATCAAGGACCCTCCAGCTGTTGAATCTACCAAGGCTCGAGTTAGCTCTGAATCTGTAGCCATGGGAAATAGCTATGCTGATCACATCTTCTTAATAAATTTTTGAACCTCTTCCAAGCTTCATAGAGAGATTCAAAATCTGATTGCTTGAGTGAGCTAATCTCACCCCTCAGTTGATGAACCTTTGCAGGAATGAAATATTTTTGTAAGAATTTTTGTCCCATCTCTTCCCAAGTGGTGATGCTAGTTGGTAGGAGAGTTTGCAGCCATGTCTTTGCTTTATCCCTCAAAGACAAAGGGAAAAACCTCAACTTCAACTAATCCTCAATCACACCATTCATCTTGATTGTGTCGCATATTTCCATAAAAGAGTTTAGATGTGCCATAGGTTCCTTAGTAACGAAACCCCAAAACTGTTGTTGTTGCCCCATAGTAATCAGAGAGCGCTTCAACTCAAAATTGTTAGCATTGATGGGAGTTTTGACAATTTTGGAGTAATTGTTATTCAATACGAGTTTAAAGAAATCATGCAGTGTTGCCTCGACATCATTCCCAACAATTGATCTTTTACTTTTAGCCATATCAAATATACGACCTCTAGATTCCAACTGAATTTGCCTAATGGTCTTAAACAAATCTAGATCGTTTAACCCAAGAGAATATCTGTTCATCCAAACCCTAAAACACCACAAACAAATAAAAAAGATCAAGCGTATTCAATTAAGCAAAAGAAATAAAATAAAAATGCACTAACTAAAAGTTCACCCCAATTTCAATTGATTTTAAGATTATTAATACTGTTCTCCAGCAATGGCGTTAAAAACTTGTTTAGATCATTGCAAGCGTATAGGATCGCAGTAGTAATAGAAGATAAGATATCAGACATTTTCCTTAGGAACAGTTTATGGCTAATAATCTTAAATCCCAATTTAATTTTACTATCAATTTTATTAAGGCTCAAATCAAAGTTTGAATGCTTCAAACTAAAATCAAAAGGAAAATAAATGATTACTAGTTTTAAAATTGTATCAAATAAGATTATAGGATAGTAAAATATAATATATTCAGCTTTAATCCTTATTTCAATTAATCTAATTCCTGTTCTTGTAGGTCATATCACTAATCATCAAAACTCTCTCTCGAGGCACCTTAATACCTATTAGTTTCTTCTCTAATAACCTCTCTCGAGGTGTATGGTTAAAACTCTAATGCAATAAACTCAGTAATCACGTGCAACCTTCTATAGAATCAACAACTTCAAAATAGATTAATCAAAGCAAAGATCAAAAGGTCCTATAATCTAAACTGTATCCTAGAAATCAAAAGAACTTAGCCAGATATAACAGAGAATCACAAATCAAAAAATTGAACAAATAGAAAATCATACTAGAATTATGATCTTGTTCTTTACGTTCTTATCCTTCGTTCTGCTTTCTCTACTTTCCTCGACCATCAATAGAAATAACACTAGCAATTGAATAATGAAAAACTTAATAAGAGAGGCTATTTATAGTTTTTCTCATAGGAACTCTAATTAGACATTAACACAATACGTTATTTTAATACATAATTGCAAAATTGATATCCTGGACCACGGTAACATGGTCGTCTCTCAAAAATTCAAATTTTCTATGCATATTTGCCCAACTCAATCGTAGGACTGCGATTATGGCTGGGTGGACTGCAATCTTGAAGCATGTGTGGTGACCTCAGTGATTTGCAGCTCGCTGTGTTTGATGGATAACAGGTATCGGCCTTGATCGCATTGGCTTATATGTTTTTGGGCTGGATCTTCATTTGGGCTTCTGCATTGGCTTGTTTCTTGTGCAAAGATTCACAGATTTTAGCCATTTTCTACCTTTGTTTCCACTTTCTTGCCTCAGTGCCTGTTTGTGTATCTTCACCTATTTAACCTATGTTTGCATAAACCATTAGAAACCTTTTTCGAACATTATATCACACATAAAAGCAAATGAAAATAGTGTTGAAATTCGAAAAATACTAAAAGACATGCAATCTTAATATAAATGCTCGTGTATCTAATTATAAATAAATATGTCTTAATTCTTATCCAACCCATGCAAAACATATGTAAAATACATTAAAATAGTTAGCATGTAATGCAACTAACATGATTTTTAACTCACACACTTTTTTAACCTTATTTGCTTGCATATTGTATACAAAATGGCCTAGGTGGTAATAGAATGCACCCTTTATTGATTGTGTGATTAAATGCTTACATTTGCATTGATTATGTGAACAACATGTGACGACCCATTTTTTTGACATCGGATTGACGGATCTGACATGTATGTACTCTATGTATTTTTTGAAATTTTAATGAGAAAATATAGAATTTTCTCCAATTTTCCCAATTTTGAGTAAATTATTTAAGAAAATGAGAATAATATGAGAAAATATAATTTTAAGGAGAAAACACACGAAAATATTAGGAAAATGTGTTTTCTTGAGAAAAATAAATTATAGGATTGATTTATGAATTTTTGGAACAATTATCGAATTTTTAGAATGATAAATGTAATTTTTGGGTGAAAAATATGATTTTTGAAAAATTATTCAATTTTTAGAGAAAATAATTGAATAAATGATGAAATGATAAATAATAGTGGTATTTTGAAGGAAAATGATAAATGAGTGAATTTTATAATTTAAGAAAATGCAATTTGATATAAAAAATATATATATATATATATAAGAACAAAAAGGAAATAAAACAAAAAAAAAATTTCGGACCTTGGCGCGCACGGGCCGAGGGCCGGTTGGGCTTGGGGGCCCGACCCAGCGTGCCCTTGAGGCCCAGCGTGGGCCAGCCCACGATTCAGCCGGCCCACGTGCATAGAGGGTCCAAGCCCCCTTCTTTTGCCCCCTTTTTGCCTTGTTTTCTCTTTTGTGCGAGATTATTCGGATTTTAGGCAAAATCACACTTTATTTTTTGACTAATTTCCAGTATTATTGGCCATTTTTCAGCATAAAACCATAGGAGTTTAAAGTTTAGATTCATGGTTTTGGCCATCACTTCATGGCCTCCATTTTGGCCAATGATGGCTGCCAATTGGGCATCCAGCATGTGAGGTTGAGTGCCACCTGGGTAGCCACATGTCACCCTCACCGTTGCCAAGCAAGCACCCCCATGCAATGAAAAGGCCTTCTTTGAGCTCAAGTCTAGAAATTCAAGATTTCTGTAGCAAACTTCCCTAACTTCGATCTTTCTCAATTCTCAACCAAATCCAACAAACTATAACTTGATTTGAAGCTTATACCACCATCTACAAAGTTTCACAAGTGGTTTGCCCAATTTTGGAGCCATCTGAAGTAGAAATCATCAAGAAGAGGTGCGGTCCATACTGTTTAAACCCAGAAAAACCAGAAAGTGTGTGCTGGAATCACCTTTGGAGCTTTGAACCTTAGCCATTTCCAGTTTCTTTTTGGAGGTAAAATTGTTCACTCTCCTCATCTTCATATGTACTTTGACCTCCAATAGTTAGAGAACAAAAAATAGGGCCTTGTACATGATTTTCGGACCCTTGAAGTTGATCACTTACTCACTGTCACAGTTGTGTAACAGAGACAGTTGGAGCAACCTTGGGAAAGCTCACTCTTGAACCACTTTAGGCATGTCCCTGAGGTAAAAATCCATCATTCTACTCCTTATCATGAGTATTCAAGTGTTAGAGTTGTAGAAACCAGAAATTGAAATGTTTAATGTGTTTTATAAGTCACTGTCGTTAACTGTTAGACATACTGTTGCAACATTGCTGACAAAAACAGTTTGAGACTGGATTTGGGACACCTAAAGGCACCCCTTCAGGCTGGAACGAGAGGTATTGTAGACCTCATAGTAGAGAAGACTCCAGATGGGTATAAAGACTTGACCTTGAACTCTTGCGGATGTGTTTTGTTATACTTGCAAATATGTCATGATTGTAGGGTGCTAGAATAGATTTCTTGTGTTCCTTAGAATATAGTAGAATATTGATGGAATGGTAGACATGTTTTTGATGTTGCATGTTACGGATTCGAAGTGTTTGTGATTAGTGGATGTGTTATAACCTGTAAACTAAAATTAGACACAAGAAATAATCCATGGAATTGTGATTTAATGAGGGAGAAGAACACTAGAAAGATAGTAGAATCTATGAATCTAGAAATTTCCTACAATTTGGCTGAAATTTCTGAGATGAAATTAATTGACCAAACCCTGGTATATTGAGCTAAAATTTCATGGAGAGACCCTTAGATATGTCTAGAAGTTTCCTACAAAATTTCAGTGCATTCTGATAAGTATAGGTAGGTCAATTAAGGCAAGCAGTCACTGCCTATCACAAAGTATACGGGATCTGTACAGTCTCTATATTTCTACCTGGAAACCCTAGTAAATTAGGTCCAAAAATGGTGATTCAAAATTCTGGGAAAACTTTAGGGAGTCAAAAACAGTTCTGCAAGGTTTGGTGCAAATCCAATGTACAGATTGCCTGTAGAAAAATCGAAAAAATGATTGTGCAGATGGGGCCATAGGCTAGTGTTGTGCCTAAGTTATGGGAATTGGGAATATTGACCCCTTTTTGGCCCAATTGACTCCATGAAGGCCAAAATTGACTAGTAGGGACTCTGTTGAGCAGCTCGGTCAGCAAGTAACAGGTTGACTAGGGTTGACCGAGATTGACCAAGGTCAATCACATCGACTTAGCAACTAAGGCAAGTGGAACAAACGTAGGTGAACTATCCTTGCCTAAGTCAAGTTATTGATTGACCAATGATGTACGGTTAGAATGAGCCAAGTCTCATGTTAATGATATAAAGTTACGATGATTTTGTAGGACCCAATACTAGTGTGACGCGACCGATCGTGAGAGGAGCGTCAGGAGCGGAGCATCCTCGTGAGTAGTTTGACTTAGGTGTCTTCTGTGATTTTTATTTCTTGCATAAAACTTGCATGATATGTCATGGTTTCAATGGTTTCACAAGGTTTAAATACATCTGATTGGTTTTGAGATAGTTAGATGTACACGGTAGTGAGACCAAGGGCTCGAGGTCTGAGCGCGGGGTCAGGGTACACAATGAGATTTGATTTGAGGTCCGAGCGCGGGGTTAGGGCGTATGGTTAATGCGCCTAACTTCCGACCCGCTCGAGTAACGACACTTGAGGACCGAGCGCGGGGTTAGGGTGTTCGAGAAGCATGCCTACTTATGACCTGCTCAAGTGGCCAGTACGCCTGACTTACTACCCGCTCGAGTGATGACCATAAGTTGGGTTGTTGAGTTAACCTAGCCTGGATACATTTTTAACTATCATAGATTTGAGATGTTTTATGAAACTGTTGCACTATTTATAACTGTTTTTATGTCATGCCATGCTTTTGAATGTCATATCATCTTTATTGCTCATACATATTTGCATGGTTTTGGAATACTGGTTATGGATGACATGCTGAACTTCCTACTCACTGAGCCACGTTGATTTTAGGCTCACTACTCTATCACTATTTCAGGTTCTATGGCGGCGAACAAGGGGAAAGGCGTAGTGATTGCCTGACTCCCTGACGACTCTCTTCTTAGCTTCTCTTGGTCTTTTCTTTTTCTTTTGAGGTTGGTCGTTATTATACTAATGCAAATGGTCAAATATGTATTTTGGACAAGACTAATGTAAATAAAATGCTTCTGTGTTGGTTGTTGCTTACTTTTGCTTTTAATTGTTTCAATTATTCTGATATCGTTTGATCGTATGAGAATTTCAAAGGGCTTAATAGTGGTCAGGCGAACTCGTCTTGGCGAGTGGGTTCGTCAGGCTACTGTGCCGGTCGGGCCGCCCTTGGCTTAGAGCAGGGGTCCCGTCAGACAATAAGAATATGATTTGAATGTATCTTGTTTACTATGATCATATGCACGTGACATGATAGATTTAGAGCATATACGTGATGTTGTTTGCGCATGGAATGATATGCACATATATTTACTAGATCAGTATTGTCTATGAGAATATGTCATTATTGAATTCAAACATGGTAAAGATATGATTAAATGAATGTTACATATTATACTCATATGCATGAGGATATGAAAGATCTATCTCTTAGAAAATTATCATTTAATATGCATAAATATATTAGTGACCAAATACAAGATCATTCTTAACAAGATAACAACACACTTGAAGGGGTTGATTGGCTTACGAACAATCAATAATGGTTTTCACATTAACGTCTCGATTAAGAGATGGTGTGTGATTATACTTAAGAAACTTGATCGTGTCTTACGTATCTTCCGAGTCTACATACTGCTGGACATACGGATACATAGCCTTGATGCCAGTGACATTCCTGCAGGATTCATTTGGCGAGAGGTACGACAATCACCCTAGGGTTGGCCACCCTATGTCAATTGACTAAAAACAATCTATTGTTTGTATCACCTAATGTATGAAAGTGTTTGATTGTATGATGTGCTTGTTAGATTGTTAGATTGCTTGTGAATTAAAATGATCCCTGGGCTTGTGAAGCTCATCCCTTTCCACTTTCAAATGCAGGAAACCAGGGTACCAACTGAGGGACTTGGGCCATAACTTATTATCTTTTTTCTTGATTTTCGTGCCTTATGATGTTATTTATACACCTGTACAAGAGCATGAGTGTAGTGATTAAAGGCCATTTGATTAATGAATGAACCCTGATGTGGGGTACTTTTGGCACACCATTACTACATTATATTTCTATTATTAATGCTCATGATACGAATGATACTGTGAAAACTAGTTTTAAAACTAATAAACTGAATAAAGAAATAACACAGATAATAGTAGCACCCTTAAATATGGGAAAAATTGTTTTAATAGTTCTGAAACAAAAATTAAAAGTTTAAGTTGATAGTGGGTAAGTCTCACCTAAGTAAAGCTAAATATTGAACGAGAGCTAGGTTATCCTGCTTGAGGAAGATATAACTTTTTAGGCAGACTTAGTCTAGGCACCTTAAATGGAGGTCGTTCCACCAGCTTGAATAAGTAATCAAAGACAAGGAACAAGTTTTCAAATAAATCAACTATTTTTTATATATCTACTCAAAAAGGTTTTTCACTCTCATATGTACATATATGTATAAGGAAATTATTTTAAATGTTCTTTTTTTATATATAATTTTGTGAGTTTAAGATGAGATACAAGATTAACACACAAACCAAAAAGAGGGTATTACAAAGAGGCCATTGTAACAATTTTTGATTTGGTGATAAAACTGATAGAATTTGCATGGGTAATCGATTTATGATGAACACCACAGTTTAGCAAGCTGCCCACCAAAAAGATATAGCATGATGTGCATGAATCAACAAGAAAAGATTCGTCTCAACAATATCTCAATGTTTTTGCTTGACATGTCCATGCTGTTCTTGAGTGTGAGGACACGAATGTTAAAAAAACAACACCATGATTAGTTAGAAAGGATGCAAATAGTTTATATTCCCCTCCCCATTAGATTTCACCCTTCTAATGGATGTAAAAAATTGGTTGTGAACCGTATTTTGAAATTGAATAAATATGGTCAGTGCATCAGATTTATTTTTTTAAGTAGATATAACTGCATAAAACGAGTAAAATAATGAATGAAATGCACATAATATCGAAAACCATCACTAAAAAGAATAGGAATAGGTCCACAAACGTCAATATATATTAACTCCAAAGTGGAGGTTGTACATGTTAAATATTGATTAAATGGTAAGACAAGAAATTTTCGAAGTTGAAATACTAAACAAAAATCAACAGTATCATTTGATAAGATTGGCTTATTACAACTGTGAAGAACTTGATATAAAACTTGTTTAAGTGGATGACCCGTTCGCAAATGCCAAACATTTACGGAAGGAGAAATATGAGTAGTAAGTCTTGTAGTAGTAGGCATAATACTTGAAAGAAAAGTAGAGGGTGTGCAAGCTAAAGAAGTATGGATAGAAGGAGAGCTTAGTTGATATAAGCCCTCCACAAGGGTTCTTAGGAGTAACACCACCTTTGTCGCATTTCCTTCGTGAAACAATGAGTGGAAAAAAATTCAAGAAAAACATTATTATCATGAGTAAGTTTAGAAATACTCAATAGGTAGGAATGGAGAATGAGCATTTGCCAACATGAAAAATGGGAAGAGTAGTGGCTTTACCAAGAACAAGTGACTAATTACCTATGTAGTCGAAGTTAACACTCAATTGAGATGGATTAGAAGTAACATGAGATAAGGCCCCACTATCAACATACCAAGCATTATCTAATGCAATGTGG
This sequence comes from Tinospora cordifolia, assembly GCA_030144865.1. Classification (NCBI taxonomy): domain Eukaryota; kingdom Viridiplantae; phylum Streptophyta; class Magnoliopsida; order Ranunculales; family Menispermaceae; genus Tinospora; species Tinospora cordifolia. Next base: position 26,939 of record JAJIYU010000505.1, read on the forward strand.
TAGTGATAAATGCATTTGGAGGACTTACAACTTGAGGTAAAGGATTCACTACGACACCTATATTGCTCATATGTACATGATAATAATAAAATATGGTAAAGTGGCCAATCTTTCCACAAATTTGACATGTCAGTTTACTTGAATGATTATGATGACTGGCATCTTTACTCCAAAATCTACCACCACCTCAAGAGTTCCCATTGTTTGCTTTATTGTTAGAATTTGGAGATAAAAAATTTTGATTACCTTGTAAAGATGCGAATGAACCAAATTTGATCTTATTGACAACCGTGTTGGTAAATGCAACATTGATGGAAAGAGGTGCATGGTGGTGGGGATGAGATCAATTGGTGAAGTAAAACGTAGCTATTGTAGCTTTGCCTCATAACCGAATAAGGAAGCATGCATATCAGACCATTTTAGATCCACTTTATCTTGAAGTAGAGTGATGACTGGAAGGAATTTTGCATCGTGTCCTAAAAGGGAGAAAAGAACAGCAGTGAACAAAATATATAAGAAAAAGAAGAGAAGAGAATGAAGAATGACAATGACTGTTAAAGAGTTTTTCCTTATGAGTAGTAATTGGTGTGCATTTAGGTAATATCAGGTGTGTACTATCATGTTATTCTTTTGTGCACCGCGGTAGAGAACGATACTACCAGAATCACTCAAATCTGCGCATGAAAACTAAAAAAAAATAGGGTCTGGGATGCATTATCGCGATCATCGAAATTGGCAATTCACGTTACTATGGTAATTAGAGAAGATTTTACGTGAACAGTGTATTACCACGGTTCGTTATCGGGATAATCAGGCAATTTTCCAAAAATTGTACATTCGTTCAAGTTTTCTTCCTGTCCTCTCGTTCACAATGATTCAATACACTGCTACTAGACTTAACACAAGCATTATACCAAATAAAAATGTATTATACCTCAATTTCAAATGTTCCTACGTTCATTCCCCTTAAAAGATTATTTCAAAAACTTCCAACTAGCTGTTAAATCAAGGGGGCATGCATCTCCTTAGAAAATGCGAGTCAATGATGAAAACACATGTATACTTTGTGAAACGAATGCCTTACCTTGTATGTAATTCGTTCGTTCAATCCTAGCAATCGAACTCTTCACCAATATGCAATTATCCTTTATTCTTTGGTTGAAAATGTGGTTGGAAAGGGTTGAAATAGATTAAGAACACTCTAGAACACTTTTGGGAAGAAAAAAGGTCGGTTTGTGGCGATTGGGAAGGGTTTTTGCACGATTGAGTATCCGAATGACTGAGAATTAGGGTTTCTGCACACAAATCGCATATATGTATAATTTTCACGTATTACTGTGGTAATGACTCCAATTACAATGATAATCGAGTGATTAATATGTCAAAAATTAGGGTTTTCGGAGCATTACTACGGTAACCAAAACTTATAAATTTTCAGTTCTCTCAAGCATTATTGCGGTAACCAGAATGATGCCATTTTTCATCTATTTTTGTTCTTTTGAGCATTATAACAATAATTCAAGTCATTACGACGGTAATCAGGGCCGTGCGTTATTTTTCGTGTCTTCTTGATATTCTTCGAATTTTCTATTAATTTTTTACATTTATCACAAGTTTATTTTCACTTATATTTCATGATTGTAAAGCATTTATAATTTAAAAATTATTTTATTTTTAAAACTTCTAAAATTATATAATTCGTTTATTGACTTTTGGAGTATTATAGTAGGGCACTCACATTGTCGGACAGTAGGAGAGGAGGCTAAGAAAGAGGATGATGGAGTTTAAGAAGGGTTGAATTGAGTCAGATGATTTTAGCAGCAGTATTAGCGAGACGATGGTACTCAAATTCAGTGTTGGAACACGATACAACACGTTGCTTAGCTTAGGATCAAGGAAACAGTAGAAGTCATTTGTGATACAACAGACGTCAGGGCAGTAGCCCAATTAGCATCAGTGTAGCATGTCATAGTGGGCTCAGAAGGTCGAGAGAGAGAGAGAGAGAGAGAGAGAGAGAGAGAGAGAGAGAGAGACCATGACTCATAGCGGAGTGGAGGTAGCACAAAATAAGCTTGACAACAACCCAGTGTGATGTGGTTGGGGCATGCATGAATTGGTAGGCGCGGTTGACAACAAAATTGATGTTTGGCCGAGTCATAGTGTAGTATTGTAGACCACCAATGATGCTTCGATGGAGGGTGGGATCATCCAAGGCTTCACCATCATATATAGATATATATATATATGTTGGAGGCCATGGGAGTGGAAATTGATTTACACTTTGAATTTCTGTGGACCAAAACAGGTCATGTATGTATCCAGACGGATTTAAGTGAAGGGAGTCGAGGGAGTTGATCACATGGATGCCAAGAAAGTAATGGATGTGTCCAAGACTTTAAGTGCAAATGCGTTGTTTGATTTTGAAATTAGAGTGTGAAGCAATCCAATGCTTCAGCCAGCAACAATGATATCATCTACATAGACAAGTAGGATGAGTGTATCGTGGCCTTGGTGAAAAAGGAACTGGATGGATCAACTTTAAAGGTAGCAAATCTAAAGGTAAGAAGGAAGGAATTGAGTTTGTGATACCATGCTTGAGGGGTTTGTCTGAGATCGTAGATGGCCTTATGAAGACGACAAACAAGGGAAGGGGAGGTTGTAATAGCAAACTCGAAAGGTTGAAACATATAAACCTCTTCTGTTAGATTGTTGTTGAAGAAGGCATTATGCACATTAAGTTGGTGAAGATGCGAGCCGTGAAAGAGAGCAAGAGAAAGGTGGTTGAGAAATTGTGTGGTGGTGATTTTGTGTCATCAAGATAGTCCTCAAGTCCATTTGCAATGACCACATTGAGAATATGATTTTTCCAGAGTAGACAATTGTTTCTGCTGAGTCTAATGGTGAGGGGTAGATTGGGAGTAATAAAAGTTGTTAATTGAGGAGTTTGTGGGGATTGAAAGTGGGTAGCCATTTCGGATTGATGGGAGGTTTTTCCTATGGCTTTGATACCATAAAGGGAAAAAAAATAACAGTAGTGAACAAAATAGATAAGAAAAAGAAGAGAAGAGAAGGAAAAATGGCTGTGACTGTTAAAGAGTTTTTTCCTTTGTTCGTTATTTTTCAATCATGTATCAATACAAGAGAATCCACATTTATATAGCTTAATCACATGGGGTTTTGGCATTTCTTAATTGAGGAGAGTTAGCGGTCTTTTTTAGTAAGAGAATAAGAAATTATTAGTGGTTTTTGTTAGTGGGAGAATGTTTGTGCTCTAGAAAACATTTGATAGTGAGAGATTGCTTGTGTTTCTAGCTCTTGATCATGTGTGCCCTTAATGATGATTCAGCTATCGGCTTCAACATGTCCAACCAATGCACAAGAGATCGGATCTAGTATGATCCTACAACTTTTAGACTATCAGCATATGCTTTTATTGTGTACACTTATTGCACCATGAATTAACAGCCTTTTTCGAGAGGTTTGGATGCCAGTGCAACATATCTAAATCGAAGCATGTTGTGTGCTCAACACACTTCTTCTATGGACTTCCAAGTAGCCCAAAAAGTAGTGTGGCCAATGATCTGAGATGCGAAAGGCTTAGAGAATGCTCCAGTTGATACTGTTTGTGGAGCATATGAGGAAGAAAAACTCTCCGCCTTGGCTAAAGCTGTTTGGCTCTAATACCATATAAAATTTCACTAAAGAAGATGAAATAAACTTTGCCCACTTCTTAGCGTATTGGAGCCTCCATTATTTATATAGAATGGCGCTTAATTACAGTGATAGATGATAACGACATGTATCTCAATCTGTAACACAACTATGACAGAAGCATGTAGATTGATTACACAAAACTGTTTGACAGATTCCAACAACTACTTGGACAACTTATTTCTAACAAACTGAACTAATGCTCTGAGTGGACTAGATGTGATTCTCTTTAACACATCCCAACTCTTATGATAGATGGATTGAAGAATACTAAGCCAATATCCGCCAAGCTAGCTGCATAGCTGTCGACTTGTGGGGGCAACGTGGTGGATCACAAGTGGCTAAGACTATGGTAGTTCCAAGAATTATTGTTCAACTGGGTTCGAAGGCTGTATTGGGAGAACTCTCTACATCATAATCTTCCCGAAAGAAACCAATGTGCCCAATACATGGCCTCTATTGATGGTTAGAGTTTGTCTTCTTTGGCAGTAATTGAGAACTCTTCCACTTGTCTTCTTTTTGGAGTTGTTTGTCCAAAGCCTTAGTGGCCATTCTTACCATTATATCAATAGATAAGAGTATAAGTAACACAAATAATTTTTACATGAAACACAAAATATTAGACCCATTACGATAAATAGGAAGAGAACGTCATTCCTACTGCCAAAAGTATTATCACACAATTGCGATCATTGGACGTGTTACAAATTTTAATTATAATGCACCTAGCAAACAATCCAATGACCATAACAACGCTTTACTTGTAGCTAGTAGGCATTTATCAATGAAAAAAACCCAAAGAGTTCGGAATGCATGAGAAGATTTCAGCATTGCCACCCTCAAATTAGTCTTAAGAGAGGGAAAGGAAGTGTTTGTTTTTAAGAAAATGGCAACACAAACATTCAAAGACTATCCAGCCAAAAGTAATGACCAAAGACTTAAAATATCCAAATAACACTCGCATAATTAAAAAAAAAAAAAAAAAGCCAAGCAACACTTTTCAACGTCATAGGATGGACTCATTCACATCTTTAGAGAATGTTCCTTCAAGCTTTTGTTACTGGTACATGAATGTCTTTAAAGCAATCAGTGTTCATCAAAAAGATGCCCAGGATGGAATTATTGGCGTCATTTTAGCAAATGCATTGGAAGGTGGAGCAAGAGCAGCTGCATTTGGTTCAAACAGACCAAGTTTCTCCAGTAGGCCCTTGATCTGTACACCTACCACATAAGATAGTCCAGAGGCTGCAACCCCAGCAATGGTAAAGGACACTATAGTTTTGAGGTAGGACTTTGGTGCCTTCTGAGCATAGGCCTTGCCAATAGCAAGTAAAATTATCCAGAAAAGAGAAACAGCTGCAACAGCAATCAGTTTGTATTCCCTGTTATCCCTTTCACGAAATGAGAAACCATAGGTGACAACTGGCACACTCCCAAAGACAATATATGATAGAATAACAACCACTGCATGAATCCAGAAATTCCTTCTCTCTCCCAGTATTTCTTGGTATCGATCAATTCTGTTGCTTTTGTTGGTATCTTTATGCATTTCATTTTTCAGCTCCCCAAGCTGGAAGCATTTACATTAAAAAAAAAAACCATTAAATCACAAAAAAAAAAATTAAACACATGCATAAATTGCATGTCCTACTCCCGATTTACTTGAGCAATATTAGAGAGAGAGAGAGAGAGAGAGAGAGAGAGAGAGAGAGAGAGGTTACACACACTGAGAGCAATAATGGGAAGTCCACCAACAAGATTTGCCAATCCCAAAGCTACGATACTTACTGCAAATCCATGACGAAAGTATAAGTAACAATATTTTAGATTGCTCAAGAATCTACATGAAATTGTAGATGAATATATGTCATGCAAATCTTGTTATGTACATGTGGGCCGAACACTTTATGGGCACAAGGAGTGTTTTTATTTTTTATTTCTATTTACTAGTTTTCTTGATTGTATTAGATTACCATTTTCAATAGAAAATTAAATGAAAATATTTCCTAATTTGAGTAGAAAACTAAGTGCAAGACTCTCCATATAATAGGGTAGACAGGAAGCTTTAGAAGTTGAATGAGAAGAGAACATTGAGAGTGGTGTACTGGTTTCTCTCCAATTAGTGAAATCTTCATCCCTCATGGAAGCAAATCTTCGTTGAACTATGTAAATCTGTATGCGTTATTCTTCTTGCCTTAATTTCCATCTGTAAGTGTGTGTGATTATGTTTGTTCAACTGAAAATTCTCTATAAATTGCTATCAAGGCCAGATTTATGTGAAATACAAACATGCATGGTATACATGGTATGATTGCTAATTTACTATTGTCAAGTGACTTGGTTCACTACTGTTGCAGGGTGTGCTCTACCTGATAATCCAAGATTGCTACTATAGTGATTTTGGCAGAGCAACTGTGCATTGGAAGATACAGTGCAACTATGTCTGTGTGTTGGCACATAGAGAGAAACTTTGGTTATTCTAAGGAGAGAGAAGGTTTTAGTTGTAATATTCTGAAAATAAACTAAAATAAAATAAATGATAAATAAAATAACCTAATTGATAAAATAAAATAACTTAATTGAGAAAATGATTTAATTGATAAAATAATTTTAATTCATATGATATATGCAAAATCAGGAAAAAAATAAAATAAAATAATTTAATTGATAAAAAAAATGGTATTAGAAAATGTGAAAATGTCTAACTAAGTCAAATTATAATACATGTGATATAATGATCTATAGTATTGATAATTAATAGCAATTCAACTAAGACATTATTATTTTGTACTAAAAAAAATTAAAAAAATAATGGAGAAATTCTATTTGAAATAATGAATGATTTATAACGCTTTGATAAATAAAATGAAGGGTTATGATGGATTAATAAAAGATGCTAAGAAAATCTTGAGAACCAATGAAAAATAGTCACATAGACAATCAAATGTACATATGACAGTTATTTTAACACATGAAAAAAGAATTTTAATGAGATGAGGATGAGAATGATTTATCATTATCTATGATTTCGTCAACAACCCCAAATCAATTTCTCTTTCTTCCCTCCTAATGTCATTCGAGCTCTTTTTTCTCAACAACCTCATCATTATTTTTCTTCTCCATCAGGTAACATACTATTTAACCTCATATGGTGATGTCCTCTTCTCAAATTTCTGGGGCATCATCTTTCATCTTATTTCTTATTCTCTTCCTTGAAAATCAGAAAAGAGAAATTTATTGAAGCTGCCAAAACATTATTTATTATTTTTCTCTCTTTTATTCCAAAAACCCACACTAAGATTCAAGCATCTGTAACCCAAGAAAAAAAATCAGTGTTTTTTCTCAACCCGTCAAGGTAACTTCGTGGCAAGAGCGTAGTTGTGAGAATATTTCATAAGGTATAATCATCTCATTCCTTTCACAAGGTATAATCATCTCATTCCTTTCTTCATAAGGTATAATCATCTCATTCCTTTATTATTATTATTTTTTTTTTCAGAATTAATAATCTATATAGAATGTTAAGAAATAAAATAAATCACGTGAAAATGTGGTTTCATGGGTATATATATATCCAGGGAAAGTTTCAAACATGTATATAGACTCATCACTCATGGAATGTATAGATTTGCATGTGTTAAGTATGAAATGATTTTTGGTGAAAGTCTGCATCAATTTATCAATATTTACGCAACAAACTAGCAAGCTAGGTTGCTGGAAATTGACTAACTAGTTGTGTATTTAAACTATGTTAAGGTATGAAATAATAAGGTTCATAAAATAACAAATATATATACAAGGAAAAAGAACATAAGCCATGAATGATGTTAATATATGTAGGAAATTTCATGACTAAAGGTTCTATGGTATTAAGACTGGTATTAAGACATATTTTATATAGTTAGGAAGTTAATAATAATAATAATAATAATAATAATAATAAACTTTTCACACATAGATCACGAGAATATGACCACATTGCATAAAAAGTTTACTAGAGACAATAAATAGTATATTGATCCGCATAAAATGTCTGTAAATAAAATTTTAATAAAATTTAAAATCTTAGAATTCACCATAAATTACTAAACTGGTAATTTTATATGTTTTAGGATTAGCCCATTAGGGGTGTGTTGTAGTGGTTGGCTCGAGCTTGCACTCTCAAAGTGTTGCGAGTTCGAGTCCCTCCACTGCCATCCCCTACGTCTCCTGAGTCCTGAACTTGTGGGCGGCGTGGGGTAACCCCATGGTGGGTTAGTCGGGTAAAGCCTGGACACCACCATGTTATAAAAAAAATATATGCTTTAGGATGAGATTACTAAGTAGCATATCTTTAGTACGAAAATTTAAGATATTGGACTACTACTGATTAGGTGGAGATGAGTACCCCTTGCTCTTTTGTATTATTTGAGTTTTAAATATTGAATGTGATTGATAGTTGTATGTTGAATTTTTAGAAGCATGTTAGTGTGTTCATTGTTTAATGTTTAAATTATATGTTTTTTTTATGCATATTATATACTAGGAAGCACGATGCTTGACACTGTTGGACAATGTATGATTGATTAAATATTTATCACGATATTTTGTATAGTTCTACTAATAAAGTTATGTGATTTTGGGCATGCTAGATTATAAAATTTTTGTTGTTACACTAAATAAATATAATTAAGAATTGAACCACGTATCGGTGCAGTGGATCAATAGCTACTCACCAAGGGTTTTCTCAAAGATATAGATTAGCCTCTACTATTGAAGAATGGAATGATGGATGTGTTCCTAGTTCCCTATTATAGGATGATGGGTGTGTTCCTAAACTCCTTATGACCTAGCGTTTGTCGCCACTTACTTTAAGATCTAGTTAGTAATGAGAACACCAAAGATAATCTTTTTGGTCTTAATGACAGCTGAAAAACAAAAACAAAATGTTTGAATTGCCTAATGTTTGATAAGTGTAAGCATGTTCTATATTTTGGCTTGAATAATGCTTGAAATGTATGGTGTATGATCTACAAGGTTCTTTGAGCTCACCCCACTTCCTATTTTTTAGGTAACCAATAGGAGAGTGTTGGCGCTCACGAAACGCAGCAAAAAGTAGTTTAGTAGTAGACCTCCCTGAAGAGGTCATCTTAGTAATAAGTTTGTTTTTCATTTCATTGTTGAACGCAGAACATTAGATATTAGTGTTTGACGGCATAGATTACTTAATGTGGCATTGTAGCTTTTGAAATTGGATTTTAGTTTTGCTTTATGCAGTGGGTTCATGTCAACGAGATCTACGTGGTTTTGTTGATATGGCTACAAAGTTTAAGGTTGAGAAATTTAATAAGAAGAATGACTTCAAACATTGGCGGATCAAAATGTGAGCTCTCTTGGTATATGGTTGGTTGCAAAAGATGCTGGAGAGGAGATGCATTGCCGAAAAAGGTGTAATAGCAAGAGAAGAAATAAAGTCATATAAAAAGTATTCACATTTATTCTCTTGTGCTTGAGTGGTAAAGTTATGAGAGAGATTTAAGAAGAGACTATAAATGTAGGTTTGTGGTTGAAACTAGAGACTTTGTACATGAAAAATATCTAACAAATCAGCTGAATTTGTAGAAGCAATTGCACATGCTGAAGATGAAGGAGGGAGCATCGATGAGAGAACATCATGATAAGCTCAACAAGATTCATAAAGCTTCGAAAATCATTGGATGTAAAATAAATACTAAGAACCAAGCAATGTATTTGCTATATTCGCTACTAAATTTCTCTGAGCATTTCATGGATACTTTAATCCTCAGTAAAAAAAAAACACCCTATTCTTAGAGGATGACAAAACAACTTTTAACACTAAAGAGTTGAAGACGATGGTTATTTAAAGGAAAAGGTGAAAGTTCGAGTGCCGGCTAGAAGCAGATTTAAACAGGAAGGGTCCATACGTTATGGAAGCAGATTTAAGTCATAATCAAAGGGGAAAAGTGCTTTAAATGCCAAAAGGGAAGGAAGTTTTAGAAAGATTGTCCAAAGTGCAAAGGGAAAGGAAAGTAGAAATCTGAAGGTTAAAGCATGCATCTTTTGTATAGCATGACAGTGCTAATGTGCTTTCAATCATTGTGGAATGCTCATGTAATGAGTAGATTATAATCTCAAGCTGTTCATATCATACGTGTCCCAATAGGGACTATTTTGCTTCTTCCAGAGTGCGAATGGTGGTACACTACTTATGAGGAATGATATAGCTTGTAAAACAATAGGCATAGGAATAACAAAGATCAAGATGCATGATGGCACTATGAGGACTTTTGACATAGGTTAGACAGTTCTAGGGTTGTGGAAAAATCTTATTTCTTTGTATACTTTATATTCACTCGGTTGCAGCGTTGTAGCTAAGGGTGTCATTCTAAAGCTAGTGGCTCAATTGATATACAGTTGTGGCTATGCAATTGGAGCACGAGTCAAAAGAGAACTTGATGAATCAAGTTAAAAAGGCATATTGAGAAAAGTATGGTAAATAGTTGGACTTATGTGAGTGTTGTGTGTTTCAAAAATAGTGCGCGTCAATGAGGTATTTGCTTCCATTCAAATATTGTGGTGTTGTGTGTTTTAACTAGGTAGTTTGTCGCACCAAAAGTACTCCTGATTATATCCATTCAAATACGAAGGGTTCTTTCATAGTTCCCTTTATTGGCAGAGTGAGGTATTTGTTTCCTTTATTATGACTTTTCATGTATGGCCCACGTGGAAATATTGAAAAATAAGGATCAAGCGTTTGAGGTCTTAAAAAATGAAAGACAAAGATTGAGAAGCTAGAAACGACAAGAGGTTGAGAATTAATAACAGCGGCGAGTACACTAGTAAAACATTCTCAAAATTTTGAGGATAAAAGCATTGAAATATACTTCACAATTAAGGGAACAACACAACCTAATGGTCTTGTAGACAGAATGAATCACATTCTATTAAAGAGAGCGTGATGTATACCATCCAATGTTAGTTTGGCTAAAGTTGTGTGGGTGGAGATGGTGACTACAACTTGCTATTTATTAACAAATCACCATCTACAACTATTGATTATCAAACTCCACTTGAGGTACGGTCAAATAATGCTATTGATTACTGTGCTTTGAGAATGTTTGGGTGTCTATCTTACTGTCATGTTAGCAAAAGTAAAACTGATTCAAGGGCTAATAAAACCATATTTATGGATTACACAAATGGTGTGAAAGGATGCATGTTATAGTACCTGATTTGCAAAAGATTGTGATTGGTAGGGACGTGACATTTGATGAGTCGACTTTGATGCTTCGTAAGCAAATGGATTTTCAAGGAGAAAACAAAGGTGATTCTGTGCAAGTGAAATTTAGTATTCCAAGAAAGAAAAGTGAAGTAATGTGGAGGACACAACAGGTGAAGCATATGAACATCAATAGTCTTTAGCAAGTGGAGGAGCTAGGAGAAATATCAAAGCATTGATCAACTTCAAGTTTGAAGACATGGCCGCATATGCATTAACTGTAAATTGAGATGATCCTTCTACTTTCACGGAGGCAATGAGTGACAGTTGTTTAAAGATGGAAAGAAGCCATACAGGATGAAATAGACTTATAATGAAGAACTAGATTTGGGATTATAGAATTATCTAACAGTCAGCAGGCTATTGGGTACAAATGAGTGTTTTCTAGGAAATATGGCCATTCGTAACTAGACAATGTGACATATAAGGCAAGGCTGGTTACCAAAAGTGTGCTTAGATACAAGGCATTGACTACAATGAGGTGTTCTCTTTTGTTGTTAAGCACACTTCTGAGAGTATAATTGGCATTAGTTGCATCAGAATGAATTGGACATAAAGCATGGGAGCTTTGGGGGGCCCCCTCCTTGCATGGAACAAACCCATGGTGGGGACGTGGTTATCAATATTTACACACTCCAAGGATGCTTTTTGGATAAAAATTATAGGATGCAAACGTGTGGTATAGCTAAATGGTAGAGATGTTGCACTTTGCCCAAAATTCACATTCAAATATTCTTGGAAATCCATATGATCACTCTACCTCACAAGAGTGAGACTTGGATCAGCAGTTCTACAAGATTTTGGGAAGAACTTGGTGTGGGGACTATTTTTAACGCTTAGTTTCCAAATCTCTATAAATTGTCAAGCCTCTATGATGCTCCTGTTTCGAGTTTTGTTGTCACTGACAATTCTGGCAGTGGGCTCAGTTGCAACCGGGATTTATTTCTCCAGAGAAACCTATTGGAGACTGCTGCCTAGGAAGCTTTCAACCTACTACAGCTATTATCTTCAGTTCATCTCGGTCAGTCTGTTGATTGTATTTGCTGGATTTTGGACTTTACCAGTATCTTTTCATCTGAGTCCTCCTTCCTTTCACTCAATAATCCCTCTTCCGCCCCAACAACAGTAAACGTGTTTGGGTAATTGGTAGCTCTAGGGAAGCTCAATGGTGCAGTGAACCTTCAACAAAAGTTCTCTAACTATGAAATCTCTTCATTTTGATGTTGCCTATGCAGGAAGAATGATAAAGTGGTTTCACAAGTTTTTGATTGTTGCAAGGTGATTTTGGGGCTTTAGAGCCAATGGCATGCTGCTCTCAATAAATGGCATTATTTTCCCCTAGTTCAGTTATAAATTGTCAGCTTCATAAATATTGGTCTTGAATATTGTTTGCAAGATTATGTTATATATGAAAGGGGGGGAACAATAGGATTTTCAATGATCAATGTCTACATATTAATAGATTATGAAAAGATCCTCATTTTGCTGGCCAGTTGGATCTCCTCTAATTTATCACTTGGCTATATTTTCAGCGCAAGACTAAGGAACAGGCATAAAATTTTGGAAATTTCACGAGTTCACTGAGATATCTAATTCCAATGAAAATGATCAAATTTCAGTGCATATGTAGCCTACATTTCCTTTTGCCAAAAAAAAAAAAAAAAGAAAAGAAAAGAAAATTTTCATTTTTATGTATAATATTCAACAAATGAAATGAATAAGTATTTCAAAAACCACACAACATCCCAACGGTCAGCCATTGATCCAGGACTGTGACTACGCTGCTATTCAACTCCACCTAAAGTTATAGGTTCAACACAGCCTACTTAAACATAAAGTTGCTGACTCAAGTGACTCTATTTTCAGTATTTTTGGTTCTAATTCATTCTGAGATCAAGTTGCTTCTTGTTGTTCAACAAACTATGTCATTCTTCAGGCAAGGGGTTTCCTCAACACTTAGGCATGCGCTTACATATGTTTAAGGGGGAAATACTTGGCTTCAACCAAGGTGGCACAGTAATTAGTAATTAATACCATTAACCTGAAAATGTTCAAATCGGCTTTATACATATAATCAAATCTCTTCAAAGACATTTTTTTCTGGAAGGTATCCCTTCGACAACTTAGTTATGACCTTGAATGATTCATGCATAACGGACAATAGTTCATTTAAACAAAATTGCCAATAACTTTTGCAGATGAAAATGCAGATATCAAGGAATCATAAGCACACAGAAAATGGGTTCTGCCATGAAATGAAGAAAATCTCCAAAGACTTACGTGTAGTAGCATCACCGCCAGCTGCAGATGAAGCAACACCCAAACTTGTAATTGATTCAACTAAACCACCATATACTATGCTTTTTAAGATTTCCACTCCATAAAATCTTCTCGTTCCATCCACTCCATCTTCACCAAGTAAAGAGTCATTTTGATTGTCTTCCGAAATTGTTGGTTCTGATGATGGAGCTGCATTATTTACCACAACACTTGCGCTGGGTTCTTCATGAACAACAACTATGACATCATCACCTGCATCATGGCATCAACCCAATGATGAAAGTATATATTATAATTATAGATGAAGTTAGATAATTGATGAGTTAAAATGTTGTATGTATAGCCAAAAAAGATGATGAAAACGTTTCTAGTTCATCATCAGCTGTTCATTGTCTAGCGAAAAAAAAAAGTGATGGTATACCTCAAGCTAAACAAATTAAACATATTTGTAATGAAAAAAAAAAAAAGAAAACAAAAGAACAAGAAAAAAACCAACCGGAACAGAATTGTGGTACATACAGTCTATCCAGTACCATTCCAAGAACTACAAGATCCATTAATCTTTTACACGTTCCTACAATGAACCGTTTGAACGATACCAACAATAATATTAATCTATCATATGAGGCAACAAGGTACGGCATGATGGTAGGAGGAGAACTTAGACTAGTGGAGTTAGTTAGGACATTGCAATTTCAAGTTCTAAAATCACTGTCCCTCCCAACTTGGAGTGGATAATGCCCCTCAAGTATATGCGTTGTGTCTTGATAAGACACACGCACACAAACACATATGTATCCAGTAAAATGCAAGGTCCCATAACAATTACGAATGCAATTGCAACAATAATTGGCTAAATTTTGCATTTTTTTAAAAAATGTTGTACAGGATAATAATAAATTAGCCAATAACAGATTTTTAAAAATCAAATTGTATATACTGCATTTTTTTCAGGTGACATTGGAGAAATGCTTTCCCCTCAAGGGAATGTCAGAAGGGTTGGCAACCAATTTTACAATGTTCTTATTTTTAAAAGGTTTTTGTTTCTTGTCAAAACACAAGGGTTTTTTTTTTTTTTTTCTTTGAAGCAGAAGAAAAGGACTTAAAAAATAGAAGAAAAAAAGGTCATCAAGGTCTAAGCCTTTTTTCTAAACGGAATAGAGGTAAGACTGAGTAGGTGAAGAAGAAGAAAGAAGGGAGGATAGAAGAAGAGGAAGGAAAAAGGAAGGAAGAAGGGGGCATGGAAGAACAAGAAGCGACAAAGATGGGAAAAGGAGCAGGAAGAAAAAGATACCATCTACATGTAACACCATTGCGATTCACCGCAGTTTTGTCTCCCCTAAAGAAATTTGCCAAATTGTAACATCATTTTTTCACCCTTTCTTTCAGAAAACACTTCCTCTTTTTCCCCATATAGTGGCAGATGCTAGGTGGTAGATACTCATGAATTTGCCAAACCTAATTCTGAAAGATATACACAACTTAACAAAGCCTTTTCCCAATACCCAAGGGGAGACAACAAAACAAAAGAGGAACAAAATTCACACCAGAAATGTGTAACCATGCCACTTTATGCTTATATTAAAAAAGTAATATAGTTTCTTTTAGAAAAAAAAGGCCAAAACAGCACCAGAAATCTGTTAATTTACCTGTTTGCAGATTTTTCGCATCATTTCCAAATGTTGCTCCGAAATCCTTTTCCATAACACTCAATTCTGCAGCAATGTCTGCTTTCTGTCCAACATTAACTGGTAGGGATTCTGGTTTTGATGAAAACCCAATGTTGTCACTGGCTTCCTGAGGTTTGGAGGACACATTCCCTTCATGCTTTTCAACCATAACATGAGATACGTCATTATACTTTTTTGCTGAACCTTCTGTTGCTTGGTTACTCAGCACATTCTTCCTTTTCTCTATGAGAAAAATTGAAAGGACATTCAGATACACTGAGATTTCAATATTTTTATATTAATTGTTCTTTGTGAATGAAGCATCTTCTCTCCCTCATAATCCAGTTTCATTATATATTATCACGATGACAATGCAAATCACAATACATCTACAAGAAGCATAACATACAGGAGGTTCAATCTGCACTTAGAGACAAGAGTTCTTCAAATACTCGTCGAAGTAAAGCAAACATCACAAAAAAAATAGCATATGCTTTATGCATATGTTATTATACTCAAATATTAGTAATTTATTATCTGTTTTTCCAAAAGAAACTAAAGATAGTATATTTGTATTAGTGATGAGATCATGAAATGTGTACAAATACATAACTCCCTATGTCTTCCACCCAGACAACATTTCTTCATCCTCTAAGCCAATCCCCAAAACCACAACCCAAAGAGAACCCACTATTAGTGATCGAAAACAAGGGTAAAATTTGACGCTTTTCCCACACTTTGACTTCGGGGCACAATTCATCATTAAATACACTTATGTTCATCTCTTTCCATAAAACAGCACAGAAGCCACCCTCCAAGCTTCTCATCACAGTGGCTGTACAGAATTTAAAATAGGAAAAATGTCTATGGAATCCTCAGCTGTAAAATCACCAATCATGACCAGGAAATGGTAGCCAAATATTTACAAATGTCCTCCAACAAAAGAGTGTCCTTCATGAGGATCACTAAGATCCATAATGAGGCTAAATCACACAATTCATCCAAAAGGATAATGGTCAGATTGAAATGCATTATGGCCCAAGGAATATCCTTTTTGGCAAGAAACAAAAAATTGACTTTGTTCCAAGCTTCAACCTTCGAAAATCAGAATTAATCCAAAGAGATCAAGAACTTCGAAAAAATTTCTATAAAAATTTGCCAACTTATAAAAGTTCAAAAATAATTTTATGTAAATGCTAAAATATGTATAATTCTTAGTAAAAATGATGAAAAGAAACTTAAATAGGTATATTTTACATATAAAAGTATAGATATAATACCTTTTGAATGTGTATTTTAATATTAATAATGTTTAATACACATCGCTCATGTTAACTTAAAATTTTTGTAAAAGAAAAGATATAAAGAGAAACCTATTGTCAAACCCGAATGGTAATACAAATATAAACCCCAGACCAACTGGTCACTAAATTGCTAGTTGATGGATGCTTGTCGTTTGACTTTCTTCTCTCAACACCTTGCCTCTTAGGCTCTCATCTTATTCTTCTTTTTTCTTTTTTCTTTCATCATCTCTACTTCAGGTTGTAGTTCGTTCTTCTTTCTCTTGAATTGCCACTTGCCAAGTGCACAATCTCGTCTTCAATTTTCTTCATTTATAGAGAAATATTTTTCTTTTTACAATTTCTATGATTATATGAAAAAATCTTTGCACACCGAAGAGATTCTTCTATAGAAATTATCTTGTTTTAGGCTTTTTTGTATTTTTTCGAAACTACGATATTGGGCGAAAGTCGAAAATTTTGACAAAATTTTATAATTTTATGGTTATAGGTGAACTTTGCTTCAGTTATCCAAATTGCCAAATTAATTCAGCTAATTTTGTCAAAACTTGTCGAATTTCCGTACCATGTTCGTCGGCACTGAGTCCAATAACTAGGAAAGTGAAGGATAGAATAGAAGAGAGCAATGGAGAAATAGAGGTAGAAGGACGTGATGAGCAAGATATCTCAATGGTTGAAAAAAAAGACAATAAGACTGATGGAGATCTAATGACAAGGGGAAATAACATTGTTTCGTTGGACAACATTGAGAAAGAGCTCAAAGATACTCTGGGGAGGTAGTTACGGTTACAATTATTGGATATTGACATGCAAAATGATGAAGGAGGCATCTCGACTAGTATATAGAATAACCTCCATGGTAAATGGTGATGTTAACTTTAGCAAATGGTTAGAGAACATCCATCATAAGGACATGAAAATTTCTTGTTGTAGTACCTTGATTGGGATAGAGGGACTCACACTAGGGGGTTGTTTGGCATATGGGATAGGATGGGCTTGGATTAAATTTTAATCTCATCCAATGTTTGGTAGCAATAACATAACATAAATATTTATCCTGAGCCCACATTTATATCCTATTCTCATAGTATTACTCAATCCAACTAAAAATTTTTTTTTTATCATTTTGCTTTTTTACACTTTTTTACTTTAATTCTTATTTTTCCTTTTTCAATTTATTTTTATTTTTATTTTATAGAGAGATCAATTTTTATCATTTTGCTTTATCATTTTTATTTTTATTTTAAACAAGCAGACAAGCTGAAGTTTTTAATAGAGAGATCAAGCATCCTTGAAAAGACTGTCAGCCCGAATAGGAAAGATTGGTGTAAACGTCTTGATGATGCATTATGGGTCAATCATACAATATATAAAACTCTAATAGATATGTCTCCTTATCGATTAGTTTTGGGTAAACCATGTCAACTTCCTATAGAATTGGAACATAGGGCATATTGGGGTGTTAAGCAATGCAACATGAGCATAGATGAAGATGGAAAACAAAGAAGTTACAATTGCAAGAGTTGGAGGAAATTCGCAATGAAGCCTACGAGAGTTCAAGGCTTTACAAAGAGAAAACAAGAGCTTTTCATGATCAAAAGATTTTGAAAAAAAAAAAATTTAGTTGGTCAAAAGATCTTACTTTATCATTTTCACTTAAAACTTTTTCCAAGTAAGTTATTCTCGTTGGAATGAACCTTTTATTGTTACTTAAGTGTTTCCTCATGGTGTAGTTGGAATTCATAGTCCAATAATTGGTAAGTCTTTTAAGTTAATGGACATCGTCTTAAACCATTTTATGAGGACTTTCAGGTACGAAATGTCGAAGAAGTCACTCTTGAAAGCCCAACCTATGAAAATTGAACGGCCACGTCTAGCCAAAGATGTTGAAGACAAGCGTTGGTTGGGAGGCAACCCAACATCTCTAATTATCACTTTTTTGATCTTTCGTTATTTTAAGAAGGCAATATCGTTGTTGCTCTAATTATATATCATTTTTCTCGAAAAAAAGGGGACCAAAGCTCCATGTTGCATATTGTAGAAGTGAACTCCTATCAGACATGAGGTGTGACCACAGCTTAGAGTTAGTTCTCTTCTGTTTGCTTGTCCACTATCAATCAAACATAAGGCGTGATCACGTTTTATAGTTAGTTCTCTTCCATTTACTTGTCTGCTATCAATTAGATATAAAGCTTGACCACACCTTATACTTAGTTCTCTTCTGTTTATTGGTTTTGTTAACAGTCAGACATAAGGCGTGCCTACACCTTATAGTTAGTTCTTTTCTATTTATTTGTCCTGTTAACAGTCAAACATTAGGCGTGACCACGCATTACAGTTACTTCTCTTCTATTTTATTTGTCTGTTGACAGTCATACATAAGGCAAGGCCACACCTTACATTAGGTTATCTTCTGTTTTATTTAGCTGTTATTAGTCATACACAAGGCGTGACCGCGCCTAATATTTGGGTTTCTTCTGGTTTATTTAATTGCTGCAGTTAGACATAAGGCACGACCATACTTTATCCTAAAATAGTATTATCTAAAACAAATAAAATATATACAAATATAAATTAATAATCATGCCTTAGATTTCCTTTCTTCAACTCACTGTTGCCCTCTCTCTTCCTTTGCAACCCAGGTTTGTCGTAGTTGCTACCTGTCTTCACAAAACTAACTTCAAGGGTGCATACCTTTCTTTCTCTTTATTCTTTTATCACCCTTATTTTGCTTCATTGAGGACTATCATGTACAAGTGCAGGGGAGGATTAACTTATGCTTCTTGTTTGTTTTCTTTCATCCTGTTTTTATTTGTTTTGCTTTCATTTTGCTTTAGTTAAAGCATGCTCTAATTGCCATGCAAAGGCTTATCTCCTTAGAAATCTTAAGTGCTTCGAAGCTCATTATTGATTGATTTAAGTTTAAAAAATTAGGAAAACAAGCCATTCATTATATGCATTCTCACCCACTGCACATAGAAATGATTTTCTTGACGATTGATGTGGATGAAAAATGCAATAAGAGTCCAATACATATTGGTCTTGTGAGCTTTTAAGCCAACAAGCATTCATCATTTTATGGTTCAATTTTCTTTTTTAAATTGAGTGTATGTCACATAGTTTGATTCGACTAAAAGAAACTAATAGCTTCGTCAATATATATGGATTCGACCCTACTCATCACTATTTGCAAAATTATTTTTGAAAATAGAGTAGGATTTATTTTTCTTGGTTTTGACATCCATCATGGCCAATTAACTTCTCAGCATTGTACAATAGTATTCAATATGAGGGCAACAAAGGCCAAATGTACTGTTCAACAAAACAGAACAAAAAAACATAAAAGAATTTCACAAAAGAAAAATGTCAAATGAAATAAAAAATTACAAAACAGAATTTACCCTTCATCAAAGGCACTATGAGAGAGTCAAGGAGAGAGAGAGTCTTGGACACACAGAGAGAGAGAGAGAGAGAGAGAGAGAGAGAGAGAGAGAGATAGAGAGGAGAGAGTAAACACAAATAAGAGAGATTTGACAGAGACAAAATAGAGGGAGAGTTTTGGAGAGAGAGAGTCGAGAAAGAGAGCATGGAGAGAGACAAAATGGAGAGAGGGACTGAGAGAGGGAGAGAGAGACATGTTGCATAAAAGAGAACTCAATCAGAGAGAGACTTGTCGTTGAAGAGAGAGATTGACAAAGAAAGAGGTCGCACAAGGGGGGAGGAGAGAGAGAGAGAGAGAGAGAGGTTGCACAAGAGTTGCGAAAGAGGGAGTCACGATGGTGCAATTGAAGTTGCAAACTAGAGAGTCAAAGTGATGAAGGATGAATGCATTAGGTTACCAAATAAAACAAAAAAAATTAATCCCTTCAAAACTTTTATATTTGCAGATAACTCCCTCCAATGCCTAGATCAATACCTAGGCGTCGAGGGGGTCTAGGCGACAAGGTGATACCTTGACAACACTAACTTGGACAAACAACTGGGAACCCCCAGTCATGTCAGGGATTGAATGTTCAATTAACTTATGAGCATTGGGCAATAGTACTCAATACGGGGCAAAAGATGGAATGGGTATGTCTTCACGCATAAACTTGTGGATCTAAGAACAAAAATGAAGCAATGGAATAGCCGAATAGAAACTTACAAACAATGGATTATAAAATAGAATAACACTCATCAATAAACTAAAGGCCATCAACGATCAGCGCACTGCCAATGAAGGAGCAAAATAACTCTTACAACAAAGGAATGTTGTACTAAATAAAATTCAATTATTGGATATTCAATTGAGAGGATTGTGAGATAGAAAGCAAGAATAAAATGGGCCAAGAATGGTGCCAATTATGCCAAATCTTTTCATATATTTCATAGCATTGAGATAACCAAAATTAGCCTAGACTAAATTGAAGACTCTAAGAGGAATGTGCTGCAAGGTGATTCTCTTGTAAGTAAAATGGTTGTTAATCAATTTGCATATATATGGAAAGAGAGAGAGAGAGATGACAAATACAATCGTTTTCTCCTCCCTCATTTATGCAAAGCAAAAGCCAAATTTTTATTGTGGACAATTGTGCATGATCACTAAACTATGTTGACATCTTGCACATGCACTTTACAGTATGGGCATTGTTCCATCATTGGTGTTGCTTGTGCAAAGCAAATCTTGAACATAATCATCCTTTTTGTTGAGTTTGCCTTCATGAAGAAGATTTGGCAAAAATAGGCGACTTCATTAAGATGGCAGTGTTTTTCATCATTATTATACTCGAGGGCTATGTTACTTGGACTTGAATATGTGCATGAGTGTCGGACGCGAATACATATATAGAGTTTTGAATCTTCATTTTTTTAATTTTGGGATGCGAAATTATTTTTTCTTTTTTTTCTTATTCTCATTCATCTATTGTCCTTTTTATCCTCTCACTTAAGTGAATTTAGCATACTAGTTTTTCTTTAATGCCCTCTATTTGTTTTTTTTTTTTTGTCGAAAAAGTTCAGTTAGTGGTATTCTCAAACCTTAACTGTCAAACACATATCTCATACCCATGTCCAATCATGATATGTCTAACACATACATGTCAAGCTAAAAAAAGATCTAGGTAACATAGTTTGTGGGCATCTCCTACAAACAATCTTCCTTGCAAAGTTTTTTACTATAGTTGAGTACTAATTTATGTAGTTGTTTGGTTATATGCAAGAAGAGTAAAAGACGCATCTTTGATGATAAGGCTACGGCACGGGAGGAGATTTGTAATAATTCCTTGTTTTTGGCTTTACTTTGGGGGAGTACTCAAAAGCACTCCAAAGGCTTTGGCGTGTGAGATTGGTTGAGAGAGTGGAAAATCATTGTCTTCCGTGTAATTAGTGCCCTACCTTCCTTGGAATTGTATGGGGAGTTTTTGTTGTACAGTTACACTTGCACAATCAATAGAATTATAATTGTTTCTTATTAATAATAATAATAACAACAACAATATAAAAAAGAACTAAACCTATATTCCATCTTTTTTCTTCATTTCAGTTGCTCACCATCCGTTTCTTATCTTTCACTTAAATCAGTTGTCGCTTTTTAGTCACTCTCTTCTTTCCACTTTCAATTCTTTTCTTTCAAGTAACATAAAAGCATTTCCAAAATGATTTTGACAGCTATCATAGGCTAAAGCCACCTAATTCATCATGTAAGGGTTCTATAACTACTTTGTAAATAATGAATTTTCCTTTGAAAACCACTTGACTCATACCAATAACTTATAGGTGGAAGACCAACAAAAAGGTTTACAGCTAAGAGCTCTAACAAAACTAACAATTTAGTACCATGTTAGAATCAATTTAAATCAAAAGCTATGGCTAATAAGTAGAGGCCTCCACATAATATATCATTAAAATTTTCACAAGTACTTCAGTTAATTTACACTCCAACGGCTACTTTGATCAGTTGATGTCCCAACAGGTTTAATAATTTTAAAGTAGTAGTCCCCAAGGAATGAAAATTCGACTTCGCCCCAAACTTCGACCTTTAAAAATTAGAATTAATT